>VZRH01006015.1:1164269-1291445 GCA_013397555.1 Urocynchramus pylzowi
GCGGGCGGGCGGGTCTGAGGCGGTGTGAGCATCCCCGGCCGGGTTGGGGCTGCAGGGGCGGAGCCGCGGTCGGTGGGTTCGTCTCAGGTAAGGGGTGAAAAAGCCGCGATCGAGCTCTGGAACTCTCCTTCAGTTTAATGGGGTGCGTAAAAAGGCAGGGAAAACTTATTATTTCCGAGCGTTGCGGTCTGGATTGGGACGTTTAAGATGGTTCGTTTAAGATCTTTGCGGGTGATCATTTTCGTTCCTGGTTCCGTAGTCGGAAATGCGTTCGCTTCTTTATAGAAACAGATCTCGTCGCTTCAGGCGCTTGTAGTGTTAATTGGTTTTTAAGCGATTTAGAAGTTAAAAAGTAAAATATCTCGTAAGGAAGAAGGGTCGTTACAGTTATTAAAAAATGGCACCTTTCTAGGAAATGTGATGGGAATGTGTGGTCGTGGCCTGGCGCGCTTTTGTTGATTCTGGAAATAGTTTTTAGTAGCCATTCACTTTTTCTTGTGGCAGAATTTAGATCTGTCTGTGACCGATACCACGAGTTGTGAAGGTGATTCCAAAACCACCGTGAGGCGGTTTCCTTTATTCTGAAAAAGAAACTTTTTGAAGGTGAGCGAGGTGCTGATGGTAGGCATCGTTCTGTGGCCGTTCACGTGATCTTCCTTCCGTTTTCGGAAGGGAAACGTCTCGAAAAGTAATAGCTGATTTTAAGAGTTTTAAGTTTGGGTCTTCCTGTGACTGCCTTGCTTAGAGCGAATATATTGCATCATATGTTAATGACTGTCTGTTATGCAAACCTTTGCAGGTGACTGCAGTAATCTGTGAATAGTGTCTGTAGTTAGTTGAATTGGAGTAAGAGCAGTTTTTTGCCTGAAAGAAATAAAGGCAGCCAGTGCTCATTCTGTAAGCTGAGGCATGGCTGAGCATCTGTAATCATTTGTAATTCAAACAGCAGGAAGGTGCCTGCAGAGCTTTGTGATCTGCATCTATGTGCACAAAGTGCTGGTGAACACAGGCAAGTAGGAGACTCTTGGAGTGTATTCAGCTGCCTTGTTTAGGGGATGATTTTAGATGCTGCCTTACTCTTTAAACTCACATCGGTTGTCTTAATCTTGGTATGTGAAAGAGCACTGACACATTTTTTTCTTTAAGTAATACAAGTACAGATGACTTTGCAAAGCTTCTGCCAAGTGGTTGCTGCTGGGGTATCCCTGGGAGCAGGCAGGTATTTAAGAGGCCGTTCAGGCTCACCTCGCAGCAGACACATCCTGTTACCAATAGTCAGCTAATCCCCCTAACTCTCCAAATCTTTCTACAGCCATCACTGAATTGTTTTTTGCTAGTTTTATTGACAAAATAGATGGAAGTTGTTCTGCTAAGAAGTAGCAGATATTGTTGGAGATGTATTCTTGAAGTTTCCTTATTAAACAGGTAATAGCAAGGATAACCTATGGCTTCTTCTTTGATTGTATTTGCAGTATATGGGGAGGATAAAGGCAAATTTCTTTATTGCTTGTCTTTGAGCATAGGAAAAAGTTCTGTCCAACAGGCAAGGCTAAGCACTATTCTTTTTACTCCTTTTTGAGCAGGAACTTCAGAAGACAGTTCTCTCTATTTTTAAAGAATTCCTTTTTTCTGTTCTTCAAGGTCCTGAAGTGACTCTCTGAAGACTTCGTTTTTGAAAATTTGAAAAGCAAAGACAATTCTGTTTTAATAAATGAAGGAGAATAAAGAAAATTCCAGCCCTTCTGTAAACTTGGCAAACCTGGACCATACAAAGCCATGCTGGTACTGGGATAAGAAAGATTTGGCACACACACCATCCCAACTTGAAGGGCTTGATCCAGCTACGGAGGCACGATACCGCAGGGAAGGGGCCAGATTCATATTCGATGTGGGAACACGTTTAGGGCTGTATCCTTTACACTCATGTTGGTATGAAATGTCTTTATGAATAGTGAGCTTTCAGAATAAAATATACAAGAAATGTGACATGCTCGGCTGTTCAGATGTTTAACTGCTAATCAAAAATATATTTGTGTTGAAGTGGGTTTTGAGGTAATGTGTTCCTGCACAACTTCTATCCGTTCATTGGATAAACAAGGTTCCAATTTGGTGATAGAGAAGCAAGATGATACAAACTTTCCAATTAAGAGTAACTTGTGTGAGTTATGAAACTCAGTGTTTCAGTATATGAATCTACATGACTTCTCAAATTTTGACTTTTTCCCTCAGTTTTCTAGATTGTGCCTTTGAGGCTTCTAACCTCTGCCTCCCCAGTCTTGGTCTTTGGTGGCTGTTTTTTCGTTTCTTTGGTTTGGGATTTAAAACTGTGCATAAGTTCTCCCAACAGTCCCACTCCCTCATAGACAGCCACTTAAATTTTCTGCTTCCTATATTCCTATGCTTCCTTTAATCTCCTTAGTTCTTTCTTTAATAAAGCATAATGAAGACAAAATTTTTACTTGTCTTAAAGTGAAGAATACGGAGCATGTTCAGTTTGTATTTGCATTTGTAGGTGTGAATAGTAACTTTCCTCCATGCCAGCACTTGAATGTGAAGTGATAATTGTTCTGTTCCTTCGTGTACTTACTGCTGGATTTGACCTTCTCTGAGGCAGGTATGGTGCAACACAGAGGTGACCTTATGTGCATCCTATTGTAAATACAATCAGGACTTTGCACACTTCAGCTGCATCTGGGCCTGATCATAGTATTTGCACAGCTTTAAGGGCTTTTGTGCCTTTTTTCTTTTTTTTCCTAAAGCTCCTGTTTTACTTGCAGTGTTTTCTGACTGGTCACTGAACAGCCAATTACTTGAAGTGCTTGATAAAGCAGAGTCCATTGTGCATGTTTGGTTTTAAATTTGATTTATGTGCTGTTTGAAAGTCCTTAATCTGCACCACAGACATTATGACACTCTAGCAACCGGAATAATTTATTTCCATCGGTTTTATATGTTTCATTCCTTCAAACAGTTCCCAAGATATGTAAGTATTTAGAATATTGATGACTTAATTTAATGATTGCACTAGGCAGGGACTATTTGAAATGGTGATTAGTCACTTGGGTACTACTACTGCTGTTCACTACAGAAAGATGGAAAATTAGCATTTTGTCTTTTAATTATTGCAGCTTAAAATTCGTTGTTCTTGCCTGTTTATACATTTCTGTTTATGCTCAGAAATGTATTGACATTGCAGTTATGACTTGCTGATATTGTTCTTTAGGAGTAGCAGCTGTAGTGCTGGCATTTCTGTATTAGCTGAAAGAGAAGAAGATGTGTAATACAGTTTTAAAATTGCTTGACAGACAGCATTGAACCGGGACAAATTGTGCTTTGGGTTTCTGACCTTGAAATGAAGTTATATAAAATAGACAGTCCTCCAGATTCTGTATTTTTCCTCTGAGAAAATAAAAGTTTAACACTATATTAAAATAGAAATTAGTATGCTCATGAAGTCTTTCCTGGGAGACTTCTACAGTACTGTTAATGGAAACTAATGGTGCTTTTATGCTACACTGTATTGCATATCTACATGCAGACCACTTTTTGAAAGTACTTGCCTTTTTTTAGGTGACAGGAGCCTGCTGTCTCTTCTTAGCAGGAAAGGTTGAAGAAACACCCAAGAAATGTAAAGACATAATTAAAACAGCTCGTAGCTTGCTAAATGATGTACAGTTTGGGCAGTTTGGAGATGACCCAAAGGTAAAAATACTCATGTTAAAATTGATTTCATCCTGTTGTATTGTAGTAAAGTGACACACACTCAATAGAGCATTGACTGATTTTCAGTTGTTCTAAATTAAATTAGATGTTCAGCATGTGTTTATGGCTCTTCTGGGTAATGTGGTTGGTAGCTTTGAAAGTAATTCTTCCTAATAAAAGTAACTTTTGGAGCTTACTGGAATAATTGTTTCCATAAAAAGTTTGCATTTTATTTCATATAAATTCTGATATTATTTTGCAAATTAAAGTAATTTTGAGTAATTTCAGCCAGAGCAAGAAATGTTACCAAGACATAAATCATAAATCGTCTGAATGGGATTTTAGGAAGTAATTAATAGTGAATCTTAAATAAGAGAACAAGATCTCAAAAGTACTGAGAAGTTTCTTGTTTCCAGCATTGACTTAGCAAAACTATGCTTCTCTTAAAATTTGTTTATCTTAAATAGCAGAAGGACTTGAAACTTTTGAGTGAAATGTGGTAGAGCTCATATTTGTGTTGTGATTGTGTATCTGGCAATTTCATGCTGTGTCTAGTTCAGTTCATTCCTCTGCAGAGGAATAGGGATTTTAAACATCACATCCCCTGTCCTAACTGAAATAAATGTGAAGAAAAGGTATCTCAGTTTAAAATAATATTGTAAGTTGGAGAGCTTTTTGTTCTCCTTGGAGACAAACATGGCTGCCTGGAGGTGCTGTGTACTCATGCCCTATACTAGCATAAAGTATTTCTGAGTGAAAGAAGGAATAATACTGTGGTTACCTTGTAACTCTCTATAGGAAGAAGTGATGGTACTTGAAAGAATCTTACTACAAACGATAAAGTTTGATTTGCAAGTGGAACATCCATACCAATTTCTTCTCAAGTATGCCAAACAACTCAAAGGTAAAATATTGCAGGGTGAGCAAGTAATGCCTGTTACTGATTTCCAGAACTTAATATATTAACAGTGCAAGAATATTCTACTTCCAGCTGTTTGTCCATCCTAATTTTATGTCCTAATTTTTTTTCTGATTATTTTTCAGGAGACAAAAATAAAATTCAAAAACTGGTTCAAATGGCGTGGACATTTGTCAATGACAGGTAAGATACACCTAGGAAACATTCTAAAAGGGAAATAGTTACTGTTGATTACATTGTTCTGGTATTGGATATTTTTTTGACAAATATTTGATTTTTTTTTTCTGTTGTTACATGTTTTCTTGGTCATGTTCCTCAGTTTTTCTTTCCATAGTTACCATTATAGTTCCATTGAGCACAGAATCTGGAATGATTATGAAGTAGACCAGTAAGACCTCTGCAGTGTTGTGGCACTAATTTAGTGCTGCATTAAAAAGAAACTTACTGTTTGAAAGGGCCAAACCACATTCTAAATCTCCAGGATACAAATTGGCTTGACAAATCTGTGATATATGGTACATTCTGAAAAAAATAAGTCACTTCCCAAATTCCATCAATATATTTTTCATGTGATATTTTGGTAGTAGTGAAGTAGCCATTAAATTCACTGAGGAATACAGTTTTTAGCACTGGATTTACAATTTCTTGAATAATGAACTTGTAAGAATGACATCAATTAATGGGAGTGCATGTAAAAGTATTTCTCATGTGGTATTGAAAAAAAACCAAAACAACTTGACACACTTTAGTCTTGTTCGGGAGGATTCTACAGAGCTGGGCAAGTTAATTTATTAAGGACTTCAATATTACTTTTTGTTTCCATAGCAAACCCTTAAGAAAATCTGTAAGTGGTCTGACTGTCCAGAAATTGTGAATACCTGGCTTTCAGTCATGCCTACAGCAGTAGAACATTATAAAAAGAGGTGTCTTTTTCATCATATGCCTGATTTGAATTAACCCTGTGGGTTCAGATTTTGTGAACTGTCCAAATTAATTTGACCAAAATTAATGTGGATCTCAAGAGGTGTTTACTTCAGCTGCTGTCTGTCTTGCAGATTATGGTAGAACAAAATTATGGCATAACTGTCACTGTTAAGCCTGTCAAACTATTGTAATTTATCCATCAAAGTTTGGACACCATTGTACTTGGAATTAGATGGGGTTTCATATTTTAAAAACCTAACAATTAAAACACTTCAGGAAAACACTTGTCTGAAGTTGGAGGGCTTGTTTCAAATCATACGTTAGAATTACCTCTGTTCTGAGGAGGCTGTGTTCTGCTTACTTAATAAACACTATATTAGAAGTTTACTTTGTTTATAGGATCCTGGGAAAATAATTCTGTGCTGCATTAGAGGCCTTTAGAATAAAGGGCTCTGTTCTTATACAGCCACAGTGAATTCATGGAAATTCAGCTGGCTGGCTGGATTTAAAATTCTGTAAGCAGATTATATGTTACAGAATCTATGGAGAAAAGAGAGAAAAAATATTTAATAATTTAAAATTGATATCAGGAAATAGTAATTGATTATGACAGAAACTTACTTAATATCAATAATACCTATTGATATTATTCAATTATATTAGCATTAGCTTTAACAAAGGCTGTTCAAGAGATAACCTTTTATATGTTGATCTAAAACTTGTGTTGTGCTTGACAAGTTGCTTCACAAGTTCATGTTGGCTGTTCTGTGAGGTTTTGGGGGTTTTTTAGTATTTGTTTACATTTTATTAACAAACATTTTGGAAGCTCTAAAATCTCATTTGAGACCTGATTCCATGACAGTGGTAGTCCACATGTTAGTTTTGTAAACTCTTTTGTTTAACAAGGCTCTTAATTAAAATTGCCTGAGAAGTTAGAATAGTGGTGGGATTCTATACCCTGTTAATTATATCTGCTATACATTAAAGTGCACTTGGACAATCAGGTGATCTGCAGGGTTGTGTTTCACTTGGTTGATTTTCTGTTGCAGTCTCTGCACTACGCTGTCCCTGCAGTGGGAGCCTGAGATCATAGCTGTTGCAGTTATGTACTTAGCAGGCCGTTTGTGCAAGTTTGAAATACAGGAATGGACATCAAAACCAATGTACAGAAGGTGGTGGGAGCAGTTTGTCCAAGATGTTCCTGTTGATGTTTTGGAAGGTAGGAAAGCCATTTCCCACAACATTTATTGTAACTGTGTGCCTAGGTCATAAGTAAATGTAAATAGCTTTATACCTAGGTTTCAGTCAAAATAATCTTGTGTCAAGTATGTCACTCAGGTTGTATGTGCTATGCCTTAATCAGGTTTTCATTTGAACTGGCTTAGCTTAGAAGCGTGTTTAATCATCATGATTAGTCTTTTGTTCAATGTTTGTTTTACAATTTGTTTCGTTTATAGCACATCTAATTAGCCTGAATTGTCATGGTGTGTTTTCTGTTTTTTTAATGATTATCTACTCCCCATTTTAAACAAATGTTTCTACAAACACTGGAACTAATGGAGCCTGATTTCCAGCAGTTTTCCCATTGATAATTGATCTCTTTGACCAAATTATGGTAGGATAGAAGGTTTTTTTGTGATGTACCATGAATGATGAACAGATTATGGGGGACCTTTAACTCCTGACGTGTTGGAAGAATAGTTTAATACTAGTCTTTTGCTTAGTTTTCTAAGCTTTTTTGACTGGCCTAACAACACATGTATATTTTAAGATATAATCTTCCACTTGCTTTCTGTCCTGTTACCTGGCTCTCCAGGCACACAGTAATGACATACAGTGTGTTATTACCAAGACCCTGTGTTCTTCTTCTGAAAGGTGTGCATATACATGTACATATTGCTCAGGATAGGCAGAAGAAACTCAGAAATTCAAGTATAAGTTGAAAATTAATCTGCTTTTAAAAAGTTAATTCATCCACTATAATGATGAGTATTGTTAGTAATGAATTTTTCTGAAGCTTATGTCCAGTAAAAATCAGAGTTGATAATTGTGTTAAATACACACTTGTACATTATAAGGTTGTAATACTTTGGAATTTTCTTTCTTTGTTAAGATATCTGTCATCAGATCCTGGATCTATACTCACAGGGAAAACAGCAAATGCCTCATCATACTCCTCATCAGTTGCAGCAGCCACCATCTCTTCAGTCTACACCCCAGGCACCTACAGTACAGCAGTCACAGCAATCCCAGAGTTCAGAGCAATCCCAGACTCAGCAGCAAAAAGAGTCTCAGCAGTCAGCACAGCAGCAGCAGCAGCAGCAGCAGACACATCCACAGCAATCTAAAAAGCCCTCTCCCCAGTCAAGTCCTCCTAGACAGATTAAAAGACCAGCAGTAAGTTGAACTTTAACTTGCAATTTATTTTCAGGCTGATCTGATGCCCATTTGATTTAAAGGCCACAATGTGCAGCAGACTTGTTTCCTTTAAGAATGAGCCTTGTAATTAATTTTATGTATTTGATTTTTCCTTGGTTATGTGGCAACTTTGTTAATGCTGAGCAGCCTTTACAGTTCTGACCTATGACATTCTTAATCCACTTGAGCCAAAAGCCAAGGAGAGGTTTTAAGTCAACATGAGCTGTTCAGGTTCTCAGTGTTTGTGTTTCTGGGCTGTCAATATTAACCAGATTTAATTTAGGGAGATTTTCCTGTGTTGCATCTGAATGTAGAGATGTATACAATGCTGATGAAGACATTATTTGACTCTTTGATTACTAATGTTAAGAGAATAGTGGCTTCTAAGGTTATGTCAAAATTCTTGGGAAAAAAAGTATCTTAAAATAATCCTTTAACAGTAGCAGCCTATATATCATCATACTTAATAGCCTCACTTTGTCCATAACATCACATCTTAATTGAAAATAAGAAGCTACATTAGCAGTTGGATAGTGTCACAAGTACTCTGAGCACTTTTCAACAGCCATCAAGTTCAAATTAAGCTTTCAGATTTTAATGTATACTTCTATTATTTTTTTCACTTGTAAGTTAAAAAAAATGCTACCCAAGTCTTCTTTCATGGAGTGTTTTCAGAAGTACAGTCTTTGGAACAAGTCCATTTAGGATGTAAATTTTGTTCTAACTTTTGCTCCAACTTGTAATTAATGTGCATACACAAACTAGAGAACAGACATCAGGGGAGAAAAACCACAACAACAAACTAAAAAAACCAAACCAAAAACTAGAAGCAGCAAATATTGGAATGAATTGGAATTGGAAGAGTGCAGCATCTTCCTGATGGCAGACTCACAAAAAAGACAAAAATGTAACTCTGTAAAACATTGGTCTTGTAAGTGCAGGTTAGAGCTTACTAGAGGAAAAGACCTGCTCTGAAATTTTTATTTGTTGCACTGAACTTGAGCATGGAAAGGTGATAATATTATTAATTAGCTTGAAAAGTGTGAGAGTTCTTTATAGGTATTATGTATTTCTTCTGCTTTTTATGCCATCAGCACAAATTCTGCTTGAGTTGTCAGACCTGTAGGATCTCTTAAAAAAATTTTCTTCAACAAAAATGCCTGGGACAGTTTGGCACATCAGAAAGTGTTAATAACAATTTTGTTTTTTCCTGAGTGTGCTATCTAAGTTGTTACAAATGCTTGTTCTTTCCTGTAATTCAGGATCATTCAGGATCTGCCATTACAGTGGTACTGATTTTGCCCCATCCCATATGTTAATGAGCTATCTCATAGAAATAAGTGGTGCTTTTGCATGGATAGTATCTGTTGTTCTTGAACAGTTGCCTCTGGTCAAGCCATCAGTGAAATTTATCTTTTCCTGAAATTAGTTTGAGGTCCATCACCTAATAATCAAGGAAAAGAATAGTAGATATACTGTAAGCATCCACAACAAATAAAAAGCAAAGGGTGTTCTGCATCAAATAAAAAGCAAAGGATTTTTGTAGGAATACAGCACAAGCAGCATGAACTTGAGAAAATTAAATGTGGTGATCCAAAATTGTTGTTTATCCAGAAAGCAGTCTGGGAGAACAAGATGTGTGGTGTTTGAAAGATTCACTTGGTGCTTCTAGAATGTTCTTGAGTTAGATGTACCATAAACCTTACTTAAAATCTTTGCCTGCTTCTATAAATAGGGCTTTGCATGACTTCTCCTTTGGTTTGTGCAGAACAGAAATACACTTTGTTCCTGGAGGCCAGATTTTCAATTTACATGAACTCTTATAACTCCCATTACCTTCAACTGAGCCAGGATGCTTTCAAGCAGCTGAGGCATTGGCCCATGACTTACAGACCCATATCAGATGTCTAAAGCATCTGCACATCCTCTACATCTCTAGTGGTGAAGAGTGCTTCAATTTTCAGTTGATTTCACTAAAAATATTGAATCATTAGATGTACACAGTATTTTCATTCGGATTAAACTAGAAATTGTTGGGGGGACAAGTTTATTGCTCATAGAAACAGCAGTAAAGGAACAGTTCCCTTGTATTGGTTCAGCTGAAGGTATTAAATATCCACCAGCATGACAGTAGATAATGTTGATAATTTATTATTGTTTATTATGACCCTCAGGTGTTCTGGCCGGGGCAGTACAGGATACAGTGCAGAAGAATGACCAAATAAATGCTCATCTTTATTTTAGGAGCTGCTGTTGTTAGAGAATTGTGGCTGCTTGATTCTTTTTTTTTTTTTTTTCTTTAGCATAGATGCAGTTTAAATTGATGGGTGTTTTTTCTGTCATGGGTTATTTTGCTCCAGTTTCTTCTTCTACTATAGTGGTGTACCATGATGTTGTTTTTTGAATATTGCTCCATATTAACAATTGCACAGTAATTTAATTGTTTGTCACCTGAAGTGATCAACTGACTTCACAAATGAGTGATTTTTGGAAAAGTTCCAACAAGTAGTGATTTACTTCTATTTGAAAGTCCAGGGAGAGCTGATGCAATTTTACAGGCATGGAATTTAGTGCTAGAAAGTCAAGAAAAGACCATCCAAGTAAAATAAAGGCAGTAGATGAGTCCATGAGAGTCACTAAGAAAAAAGTGTGTGTGTTTGAAATGGTAAAATAAAGATTGTCCTTAAAAAGCAGGAAAGCAGCTGGATGGTGCCTGGAAAATTGAAATAACTATCAAAGGAATACAAGAATGAGGTTGCCTCAAGCAGGCAAAAATTAGCAAAAATTTTGAGAATACCCATAAGAATTAAGGAAAAGTACTGTTCACATTGGATTGAAGTGTGTGGAAAGTGAAATGAAGGAAACAGAGAACAATTTATGCAGGTAAAGCTACTAGAGATAAACAGTCCCTTAAAAAAACATTTTCATTGAAAAGACAGGGAAGCTATGTACTGTACCCTTCTGACCTTCATCATTAATTCTAAATACAGTTGTACTTAAAATTTCAGTTAGGGTCTCTGCTTTTCTCAGAAACCAAGTAGCCATCTCAGTGGGACTGTGTGATCTGGGAAGAATTTTTAATTCCTTTATCTGTGGTTGTTTCATAAAACTGCAATGAAAGAACAACCAACAAAACAATAAAAAACCCAAAAACTTGTGATTGGAAAGATGATGTGAGGGTTTGTGGGTTTTGTTCAGTGTGCATACATTTTTTTCCTGGCATAACATTCGGATTTTATACAATGCTTTCCATCTGAAGGCTTCTGAAATGTTTTACGCTGTGCAACACTTTCACTGCCCTCCTGTCCTGGTAAATAAAGCATAAGAGCCTGAAGTGATTTTGGCAAAGGTTGAGTGACAGGTCAAGGCAGAATTTGGAACAGAGGCCAAGCCTCCTGTTTTCAGCTCAGTGAGCAGTGAACCAGACCATGATGTATGTGCAGTGGATGATAAATACATTAAATGAGATGTAATACTCAGCAGTGGGAACAGCAGGAAATGCTGCATATAAAATACCTGCTATTTTTCCAGTCTTTTCATTCTGCTAGTTAAGCTGGGCTTTCCCAGTGTAATTTGACTTTGCTCATCTTATATTTGTTGTAAGAAACTATAAAAGCATTAGGTTGGAAGAGATCTTAAAGTTCATCAACTCCAATCATTAATGCAGTACTGTCAAGTCTACCACTAAACCATGTCCCCAGGTGCCACATCTGCACATCTTTTGAATACCTACAGGTGATAGAACCACTTCTGTGGGCAGCCTGTTCCAATGCCTGACCACCCTTTCCATGAAGAAATCTTACCTCATATCCAATCTAAACCTGCCTTGGCACAGCTTGAGGCCAATTCTTCTTGTCCTGTCACTTGTTACCTGGGAGAAGAGACTGACTGCAATGGTCTTATTCTTATCTTTTTTTTTTTCTTTTTTCAAACAGGCTGTATCTCCAAAAGAAGAAACAAAGGCAGCAGGTAAATATTAATATTCTATTCATGTTGCTTCCATTTTACTGCTTAAACCAGAATAAGTAATTTGCTGACATGCACTTAGTTAGTCTGCTTACAGGCTTGGCAGTTCTAAACTATTTTGATCCTGATAATGTACCTTAAATATATACAATAACTGTTTTGAAAATGTTCCTAACTACAAAACTTAAAATAAATTGAATATAACTGTGCCCAAAGTGTTCCTTAATAGAGTCAATTCAGTCAAAGTCTTGCTAAACTAGTCAGCTCTCAATGTATAACTCCATGCATCATTTGGGAATAGTTCCTCAGCAAGCTGTGAGGCTTTGAAGTGACTGAAGGTACCATGTCATTAAATAGCTGCACTAACAGTAAGTGGTTGGTAATCAGTGATGTTTGCAGTTGGTTGTTGGCATAGCTGCCACTAAAAGGCATTTTGTGTCAGTAGATAGGGTAGTGAAAGAAATGTATACTCACTGCAGTGATCATACCTGGTTATTTTGTTTATTTGGGGGTTTTTCTTCACTTTGCTGGTTTGGAACAAAGTAGTTCAGGATATCTAGGATGTACTTCTTAAGGAATCCTGGCACTTATTCCCCTGTAGCTCTGCAGATAGATTCCAGACAGCTGTCTCTTATCCCTCCTCTCTCCTGTCCAATCACTATTTTGTTTGGTCTATGACACACATTTCCCTAGTAGAGCAAAGGTCTACTTCTGAGAGCTGTTCCAACTACTTACAAGTTAAAGTTTTGGGCTAGAAAGCATACACTTGCTCATCTTCACTTACATACTGTTATTGGGATGGTTTGTCTCTAGTTACAAAGTCACTTGAACCTGTAGGCATACAGGTTCAGTAGTTCTTTTGGAAGATTTGTGTGTGATACTTGATGCCACTTTATTTATACAAAGGTGTTGATTTTAGTTTTCTTTATTAAACATACCTAGTAAATAGGATTTCCACTGCACTTTTGCATAGTGTAATGTGATATGATAATCATTATCATGACAGCAGAGTTGGAATTTGGAGAATATTGCAGAGCAATAACCAATCATAAACTGACAAATGTTTTTTAGAACCACCGCCACCATCTAAAATTCCTAAAATTGAAACTTCACATCCACCAATACCTCCTGCACATCCACCTCCAGGTAAGCTTTTATTGTCTTTAACACATTTATTCTTGTTAACTTCCTTGCTTTTCATTCAGGTGGTGGTAGGAAGTGGTGTGGGGGCAGGGGTTTATTGTCTTGATTAATCTGCTTGGCAAGTAAAAATACAAGGTTGATAAGCTCTAGAGGGAATTTCATCATAGTAGCACAGGCTTTTCCAGACAAGTAAGGTGCAACAGTTAAAGGCCTGGAAGACTAAAACTAATTGTTAATAGCAGGCTAAAAGGAACTTCTTGATCTCAAAAGGATGGTAGATGCCACATTGGATTGCTAGAGCAGCCTTCAGCTGTCCTATAGAAGTTTTCCGTGTTATATCTGTTGTACAGGAATTCTGCAGGTGTGCAACTTCCAAACAATAATACCAAAAAAAAAACCAAAAACAAAACAAAACCACCAAAACAAAAAAAAACCACCAAAGAGGGATACTTTCTTTGCTGTACCTCAAAACAAGATTTTTTTCTGCCAGGGAACATTAATACTTCACACATACTGTAATTTTGCTAAATAAACTGTACTGTTGTAAAAATGTCCTTCCAGCAGCTTGATGCATTAGCTTCTTCCAGTGACCCTTAAATGTGACATAAATATTTCACAGCCCATGGTCCATAATGTAACTGTAAGATGACAGCTTCTAAAAAGAACTAGGAGAGAGAAAAGCAGTGCCTTGAAATATAGTAGGACAATTTTTCTCATTTGTTAAAATCTAATTAAGAATGAAGTTTTTCTAAATACCATGCTCATTATTCCTTCAGTTGTTAAATCTTGAATGCACATCTTGCATCCAGAATGGTTCGAAAAATGAGCAAATGAGGAAATTATTGCCTGCTACAATTTAGGAGCTTGAAGTCACTGAAATCATGAGTACCACAGCCAGCATGCCCACCTTGTGTGAATTAATTATGTGGCTTTCCTAGGGGGCAGTTTTGCTGTTAAAATCCTACTTAGGCAGGTAATGGATTTATTTCCCTTGTTATGTGAAATTTTCCTCTTTGTTTATACAAGGATGTAATTGTACAAGCCCTGAAACGTTATCAAAATAAAGGGCAGCTCTGTGGAAAAGTCAGGTGAAAACAAAGAATGCATCTTGACCAAGTGAACTGGGAGGAGGATTTATCTCAAACTCTGTTTAACAGTGACAGTATGCCACTAGAAATGACTGCCCTGCATGTGTTTCTACATAGCTTTTCTTACTGAAAAATGTTGTAGATGCCCATATATACAAGCAAGGTGTCCCAAACTCTTTTTTGTTGGTCCTTCTAATAATCTCTGACCATACAGAGAGGTTGCTATTAGGTTAGTCATCCTAATGGTATTACTTACTTTATAATGTCTGCATTAAGAGGGGAAAACAAACTATTCTTATTTAAAGAGAAGACTGCTTACAGTGTGTTCTTTTTGGAAGTGGCTAATTATAATTCTGTAAAATGCTGACTTTTTTATGAACTTCTCCAGAGTGTCAGTACTGAGTTCACTAAAATTAATCAGTGGGCAAAGCTGATAAGATTTCATGTCCTTCTTACTTACCCTTTGGTTTTCTTTTTTTCTTCCTTTGGTAAACAGGTTTAGAACTGAGCATTAAAGACTTGAGACTTTGGCCTGTGTTCTCAAATAATGTTTCCCAATATGGGAAGCAGGTGAAGTGCAGAGGGTAATCCCAGGCTGCCTCCTGGACTACCAAAGAGGTAGAAAGGAGGCCTGAACTAAAGAAGGTGAAAGCACTGAACTAAAGATTTTTGGTGTCATGAATCCTGTGCCTTTTTAAATCCGCTAGTTGTGCTTCCATCTGTCCAGTCTGTTAATTCTGCTGATTGTACAGCAATATTTAAATTATAAAAAATAGTAATAAGAAAGATGAATTTAACTTCTAGAATGGGAAAAAAAGCTGACCTTGAAGCTTTGATAGGCAGCTTAGTTGGTTTTTAGTGATCTGAGACAGTCTGACTGGATACCATATGGCATTCAAAGACTTAGAGAATTGAGTTCTCTTTTGCTAATTTAACTGGAGGAAAAATATGAAGTATTCAGAAGTTGTTCTTGCCACTGTCCTTCAAAGAAATAAATTAAATTTTCTTTTCCAGAGCGCAAGCCTCCTTTGACAACAGCAGTTTCAATGGGAGAACCAGAGCAATCTACTACTGTGGACTCAGTAGATATGCCAAAGGTCCAGATTCCTCCCCCTGCTCATCCTGCCCCAGTACATCAGCCTCCCCCTCTGCCACATCGTCCCCCACCCCCTCCCCCTACCAGTTATATTACAGGGATGTCTACTACAAATTCTTACATGTCAGGGGAGGGTTATCAAAGTCTCCAGTCAATGATGAAAACAGAAGGACCAACATATGGCGCTTTACCACCGGCCTATGGACCACCAGCTCATCTACCATATCATCCTCATGTCTACCCTCCCAACCCTCCACCACCAGTTCCACCTCCACCCCCTGCTTCTTTCCCCCCACCCAATATTCCACCTCCTACTCCTGGATATCCTCCTCCACCTACATACAACCCTAATTTCCCACCTCCAAGACTGCCTCCAACTCATGCAGTACCACCTCATCCACCTCCAGGGCTGGGAATGCCACCAGCTAGTTACCCCCCTCCCACTGTTCCCCCAGGTGGACAGCCACCTGTACCACCTCCAATTCCACCACCTGGTATGCCACCTGTAGCAGGACTTGGACGTGCTACATGGATGAGATAGCATGAGGTAATTTGCACGAATATACCTTTATGTTGATTAGGCAGGAGTAGATAGCCAAAACCTACATTGTAAAGATGAAGAGGAGGGTAATCTGTATAATTTAGATGAAGAAATGAGATTAAATGAAAATTTAGCTGATCTGTTTGCAGTATGGTTTATGGTGAGTTATATAGGCTTCTAGATTTTAATCAGCTTTGCAGTATCTATTCTAACTTTATACATTTGACTTAAGTTTAAATTGTCTTGACTTATTCCAGCACTGGATTACTTTGTACTAGCAAAACCAGCCATATTGGCTCAATTATATCAGTAAGAAGAAAATTTCCTTCTAGAAATCAGTGCCTATTTTTAAGTATCAAAATAGCCAGATACTATGATATTTGATCTATAATAAGAAACTTCATTTTTAATAGTAAGTAAAACAACACGATGTCAAGCATAAAAGCTGCTTTATTTAAGAGAGATTCTGAATGCTAGCTGACTGGAATAATTTTGAGGTGTTTGCCTTGCTGATAGTTTTGGTTTGGAATGTACTGGTATCTTAAAATATTGTATGTTTACACCTATTTGCAAATTCCTGTACATAATATATATATTTTCTAAGTGTGAAAGTCTGAATGTAACAGCCTACTGTGATGTACATCATAGTTATAAATGGGACTACTTTGTTCACTCTACCCAAATAAAATTGGTTCTGAATTTAGTGGATTTCCAGGTTTTTCATATTAGTTCAGCAATCATAACTATGGTTACTCCAAGATACTTACTCCAAGATATTTCAGCAGTAGTCTCCCAAATCTTACTCATCAGTTTCTTTAAAAAGAATGTATTTTATTTTATTCAGCTAGAAGTATACACTATCACAATCAATCTCTTACTTCATTTTTACTAAAATATTTCAAAAGAATGTTTTACACACATTATCAAAAAAAACTGTACTATTACTTTCCTTCCCCAAAAAAGCCAGAGTGGTTCAATAATAGGTAAAAACGCGTGCTAAGGTCTAAAGAATTTTGCTATATACACAACAGCAGGTGCTAACTTTTCCAGTTCTTTGTAAATCATATACAGAAAATATAGCAGGGCTGTAAGATCACAGGTTTAACAGAAATCAAACTTTAAACTGATTTCTAAAGCAGCACAAATAGACTTTCCCCACATTATGAAAAATATACAATTTTATCACTTTACAGTCATGCACTTTGAAAAAGATCAGTAGTACTCTTCCCCCCCAGTTTCTAGAAAGATAAAAGGTCACTTTAACACTGATTTCATTTAATATCTAATATTTGGATAAAAATGTGCCATTCTCAAACAAGGTTGTGCTCAGCAGTCTTATCAAGGTGCGAAGAGCCAACTGAAGCTGGTTACACTGCAGCATTTCAGGAACTGTTAGGGAAATGCTGCTTACTCCAGTCACTCCAACAAAAGTCAAGGATGTGATTTTACTTTCCTTAAGCAAGCAAAGTCCATTTGTAAACAGTGGATGCTTTCTTTGCCAGAGGATCGCAGAACCCAGGGCTTCAATCTTGAGGAAATTATCTTGGGCTACTTTCCCAAATAGATGAGTTTAATGGTCACTGTTTCAAGGGATGCTCCCCTCCAACTTCATGTACAAAACTCCTCAGGTAGCTTTCACTGAATACTGAGCGCATAGGTAAGTGAATTTAAATATGCATATAAAATATCTGTTTAAACAGCTGAAAATTCAGCACCCAAGTCATCCTGTAAAGTCATTGAGCATCATTTTACCCCAGGAAGACATTTTATAGCTCAAATGGAATAAGTATGAAGATTGGCAAGCCTAAAAACCCCTAAACAGTAACACTGCAAGGTACAGCACTGCCATGTTCTGCAAAATCAGTGATGTGCATCTTACATTGAAGATGATAAATAAAATCTTCAAAAGGGCAGTACCCTACGAGTATGAAGTTTGTTCAGCTGAACTGCTGGCTACCCTATAAAGTGGCTCTTCAGGATTTGCAGGGCTAATTGACCTCAATTGCAGCACTGTTTCCCTTGTAGGTGAGATCTGCAGGTGGAACAAAACAAGCTTTGCTTGAAGTCTATGAATAGATTTTGAGAGAGACTTGAGAGCAGGGAATATTTGAGTAGGAATTACATAGTGGTGAG
Source organism: Urocynchramus pylzowi (assembly GCA_013397555.1). Lineage (NCBI taxonomy): Eukaryota > Metazoa > Chordata > Aves > Passeriformes > Fringillidae > Urocynchramus > Urocynchramus pylzowi. The sequence continues at coordinate 1,182,200 of VZRH01006015.1, forward strand.
ACTAGTAATCTGATGAGTATAGCTCTTGTCTTGTTGAGAGGACCTGCTAGTAGCCTCATATACCCCTTAAATTGCAAGTATGTCACGAACACAGTTAACTCTCTCCAAGTGCTGGCAACATTTGTGTTGCTTTAGTTAAAGTTCACTGACATAAATCAACCTTGTTCCAAATATACTTCAACTTTCTGCTTAATCCAGCAATCAGATGCCACCAAAGTTAAAATGGGCTAAGCAGATAGATTAAAGTAACCCTCAGTTTGACCTTAGATGTTAAGGAATAATGATGCTCTGCTTTACATCACCTTTTCTGGTACAGAAATTTCAATGTATAAATTGTACAGGAGGAAGACAAGTAATCACCAATGGTGACTAGAAACTGGAGGTCAAAATAAAAAGCAAAGAGAAGGAAATCCAGAATCCTCTAAAGATGCTAAAAGGAGACAGTCAGACTGCAGAATGGATTTTTCCAGACTCCATGGGATGTAAATACTATTAGACTGAGAGCAATCTAGCTCAGTGTTCACTGACTGAGCAGTAGTAGGAAGTAATCTACTGGTGGGTGTGTGAGTGAGAGTATGCACTTCTGTTTTGGGGGTGGTTCTTGGTTGGTTATTTTTAAATAACCTACTCAACTGTTACATTTCTATTTCTGCAATGAATAATGAAGTGGTGCTTACTCTCACTGGTTATTTTGTATTTTGGTTGTATTCCTTCTATTTTTTTACTGGTTACAGGTTTTGGCTCTGACACTGCAAATTCTTCAGCCAGGCAGCTATAGTTTGTTGTACACCACAGGACCAATTACCTTTCATAAGTTGCCACATGGGTTCCTTGGTATTGTATCGGTGCTCCACGTGATACAATACCACAAGTCAAGAACTCAACTGGTAGAACAAATTTAGAGGAAGAACCTGTGCAGCTAATACAGCTGTCTGTAGTTGTGACTGATTCTTGTAGGGAACACAAAGAAAGTAATGGTGTTTGAGGTCATTACATCCTACAACTAATCACTAAAATTGAAGCAACTTTTGAAGAGGAGGCTTTGATCTTTTCACATGCCTGTCTTTAAAATTATTTTACACCAATGAGTTTTAATAATGAAGCCCCGCTTCCTTGGACTATTGGGAAAGAACATCTAATGAAATACAGGGACAGCTGCTGTGACAACTTGGAAAAGGAGGGAGTCAAATTCTTACAACTACACAGGCAGCTACTCCACAATAGCAAAATGCAAGTCCCATTATTTTATATACAACCATTTGAAGAAGCAAAAACCCACTTGTTTTGGTTCATTAACAAAAATAAAGCTTGAATGGCAGGAAGCAGTCTCACCTGACAGCCTGTGTTTATGGAGTTTTTATTCAGCTTTGCAAGGTTGTTTGGTTTCCTTACACAGGAACCTGTATAGGTGAGGGAACCAGTATAGGTGAGGAGTCCAGAAAGAACATTAAAAAAACCCACCCAAATCTTCCTTATGTGAAAGATGAGCTGCTTTTGAAGATCCTGTGAAAGCCATAAACACTGTCAGGATAGCAGTTTCTGCTAAATTATTTCATAGTGAAAGCTTTACAAGAAAAGTGTTGCCATTTTGTAGGGAATACTGTTTTGTGGCTATATGACTTCATTCGCATTGCGAGTGCAGAAATCTTGTGTCATTTGATCATGAAAAATTGTTCATTCACACCTGATATGGAGTCAAGCCTTTATGTTCACTTGTGTGATGAGTACCACTGTACAATGTAGGGCAGTACAAGTGTTTTTAGCTTGCCACTCAGTATTTTACACAGAGCCTTGTGAAAACAGTTGCATGTCATTCTTCAAAATAAGGACCTCCAAAAAAAGTGCTAGCAGCTCATGAACTTGGCAGGCAGTAAGCCAAAGAATTTGAATTGCATTTTCCTTGGCTGCCTGGAGCCACTAACCTGGCTATGAATCACAGACAAGCAGGTGGACAGGAGCAATAAAATGGTGACTTCTCTGCAGGTTAAGGGTTCTTCTTGTTCCTCTTAGAAATTCTCTTGAGTTAGTTAATTCTACAAACAGACCATTACAACAAAGCAGGTTCGAACTACAATAAAAATGATGCAAGTCTGGCATTATTGGATGGTTACCCGGTGAACAGTAGCTCCAGAGCACCACAGCCTGGAAATCAGGCCTTTAGCTGCCATATTTACACTATTGTTACAAAAAAAAAGCTGGGAAAAAAAAAAAAAAAACAAGAAAAAAGGAAACCCTGAAAACACTCAACCCCAACTCCCAAAGAACAGGCAGCCAGAAACACTGAGCTCTGCCTCTTTAGTCTTCAAAGAATCCATCACTTCCAGTCGCCAGGACGGTTGTTCCTACAAGGGCCCCTTGAACTGGTTTCCTGACAGATGTTGCCTGATGGAGGGTTTGGAGCTCGCAGCATCACCCAGCTTTCGCCAGACAACCTGCAAGAAAAAATAAAGGGTTTGGGGAGAGAAAGACAGGAATTTAAAAAAAGTCTAACAAAGCCACTGAGGAATAGCAATATTTTTTTAATTGCAGTCTGAAAGGCAAAACCAGCCCTTTCCTAGAGCTGGGCTGCAGTTCTCAGCAGGGACACTGGATGGCATCTTTGCACCAGTTTCCAAGAAAAGAAACCATTGATGCATTTTTCTAATTAGTCCCTCTTGAAATTAGAACCGTTTTTGCCTGGGGTAATAGTATAAAACAAATACACTAGATTCAGAACATAAGTTCAATGGTAGGTCAACCCTGCCATGCTTACAGAAAAGATGCTACCATGAACAGAAAAGATAATGAAAAAGATAATGATTAAAATTATACATACATGACTTTCTAAAAACATATATTTTATCACTCTAGGGCCACTATTTAAATAAAAAAAAAAACTGCAAAAATCTTTATAGCTGCCTTGAATCTACATGGAATGAATATTTAAAGAGAAAACAGCTGATGATAGACAAATAGAAATGAGTCAGTTTGAGAGGATGAAGTTACAGTATTTTACCTTTCCTGCAGCATAGCTACAAGGGAAATTAAATAGACAAAATATCCTAAAAAGCAGGGCTTAATTTACTCTAGTCTTTGCTTTGCTTATAGGGATCCAGCAAGCAAAGTGAAGCGCCTCAGCCCTTGCCAAGGATGCTCACAGTGATTTAACTTGGCGAGCTGTGCTTATGTTCACACCCTCTTTTTAGGGTTAAGGTGGGTTTCAGAATTTAAACAGAGCATTAGGCCCCTCTCAACTGCTGGAAGGCACCAAATTATGCCACCTGGGCCCACCTCTTATGTGGACTTCAAAAAAAGAAGGCTCATAGGCATTCTCCTCCCTGCTCTGGGCAATTGAACAGCACATCCCCAACTGCAGGTGACAGGCAGCTCAGGCTGTGTTCCAGCAGAAATCTCAAACTTTCTGTTCAAGCCAGAGCATGGCCAAGGTGCTTTGAGGCTGGAGGCAATGCCATGACAGCAGACAGCACAGAGCAGAGGCTGGGTACGAGCGCTCACCGTACAGGATTGGCCAGCTCAGTTAACAGTGTGGTTGCCCAAAACATCAGCAGTGTTAACAGCACCCCACATATCATGATGCTGTTCAGTGACTCCAGACAAGATTCTTCCTCTGACATTACCATGTTGTTTAGGCTCAAACCCATTCAAGCTGTACAGCTTTAAACATGGCAAGCAATTGTTGCTTAACCCAAACCGAGTCCTTAAGGGCACAGGTGGAGACAATTGCTAACAAGACTCTCCTGGTCAGGGAGAGCCCCTGGCACATCTCTGGTCAGCTAGACTAGCTACTCCACAGCCAGGAAGGCAGCAAAGTGGGAGCCATCTACTGAGCAAAGGCTGCCCTGTGCAGTGAACAAGGCACTCAGATTACCCACAACAGTGGTCAGCAGAGCCTCCACTCTTCCCTCGTGCCTATGGACCTTACAAGGCTTACATGCAGCAGAAGCCTGTTCCTCCATACTTTTAACAAAAAACCACAAAAGGAACCCCAAGAGGTGCTGGGAGGAGTTCTTACATTGCACATTTCACGAACGATTGCCTTCTCCTTTTCACTTAGGTCTTCTTCATAATTGTCTTGCATTTGCCTGTCCAAATTTTCATGGACCTCAAGGACCTACAAAAAACCAACATTACAAAACCATTATGATCCTCAAATAACTATATTTGTGTCACTAAGAACATCATTAACAAGAATTTAAATTGGCAGGATTCACAAAGCCTTTAAGACAAGTAAAGACAAACACGACATCAAGCTGGGCACCTCTGTCCTCCCAGCCATGTCCTGCCTCTGTCCCACTACCTTCAGGGTCTGGCTGCTGCCAGTCCTGGGGACCATTGGCAGCAGGTTGCTTGTGCCCACAAGTGCATCTCTTCCAGGAAGGCTGCTGGTAGTCCCACCTTCCAGGCAGCACCCCAACAAGCATGATTTGTCCCTCACCATGTGCTGCCTGCCCCCCAAACCTCTAGAGCAGCTCAAGTGGGAGCCAGCCCTGGCCTGCCACATCCCACTGTCCTGGCATCCCCCACAAATCTCCCTCAGGGAGAAAGTGCCCAGCTGTGGCCAGCTGGTCCCTTGATCACAAAAGGAGACTGCCTGGGGCTAAAGGCAACCTTCATTTCCAGCTGGAAACACTGACCCAAGGGATACCCCTCTGTCACACCCACATGCATTCCAACAGTTCCTCCAGACAGGCACATCCCACAAGGTGGGCACAGCACAGGAGCCTCCAGGTTTTACTGTTGCCTCTGTGCTGATTTACACACCTCACCCAGGACTTCACCACTCATGAGCCAGGTGGTCAGCTCAGAGTGCGGAGTCAGAGATCCTGCAACCACCCACCATCATCAAACAGCACGTGGTCTCGCTCCCCAGAAGCATCCACACACAGAGGAAGGTGTATGACAGGTGTAGTTGTATGAATAAATATTCCTGTACATCCCAGGGAGGTACAGACCCAGGTGCTGTGCTAGAATGGGTTTCAGCCTTTGCTGAGGTATGTACAGCACTGGCTGCTCCACGAAATGGGACACCAGGGAAGATTATCCCCAGGTCTGCTTCAGTACAGCAATGCTGCTGTACTCAAAATGAGTTACAAACAAAAATAGGTCATTCTCTTAGGGCCTGTAGCCTACTTGGGACCAGTCTTTGCACAGATAGAAATTATCCACATCCATTCTAAGAAAAGAGAGGAAGGGCAAGGCGGATGCGAAAAGCATCTACGTGCTGACAAAGAGAGCATCTATGTTCTGCTAAAGAGGAGGGAATTAATTATTGATCCAGCTGGACTCGCACATTGAACTTGCTTGTCTGGAGCCCGTGTGCTTCCAATGCTGGCTGCACAGCCAGCAGCCTGCAGGATCACATCCTGCCATGGAGCACCAGGGCTGCCTGCCTGGCAGCTAAACATTGGCTGTGTCCACAGGGCAAGTGTCAAGGAAACCATGGGGTAGATTAGTTAAAGAGCACATCAGCCCCAGCCTCTGCTTTCAACAGCCATCCATCCTGCAGGCACAAGAGTCTCAGTGGACTAAAATAAACTGTTTTTCTACAACTTCTGCTCAAACTAAACCCACATCCCTTAGTCTAGGAGGTCTGAAAAGGTGGCACAGCATATTATTTCTTTCAGTGGAAATGTGTTAACCAGGCAGAGCTGGAGCTGAAAGATGATCAGATGGAAGTTATGTTTGTATGTAATTTCTGAATCTCATTTACCCTGGAAATCATCCTGCTTCCCAGGCTCAACCCATGTCTGGCTAGGCACTTTGTAAAGATGTGTTAGCATCTTGGGTATGGGAAAATGGGATTCATAGTGATAAAAGGCAACAGCCTACCCAGGAAAGGCATGTTGCAAGAAAATACACTCTGAAGAGTGGAATAACCTCCTGAAGAAAGACAGGAAGGCCTTTTCTTAGTGCTGACCCAGCCCCAGCTATTCTCAGATCCGGCCAGATGCCTCCTCAGCTGTTTAGAAGGACCAGGTTAATGTTCCTCCAGTTACACCACTGGGGAATACAAACATGCCTTCACATCAGCTATCTATGGATCAGCTAAAGTTCAAGGACTGTGCACTCAGTGTGGGTCTAAGAAACTGGGGTATGTCCTTCTGTGATTTCTGCCACCTCTCAACCCAGGAGCCTGAAGGAAACAGACAAATGTACCCCAGGCTCCAAGTGGCTCATGCCATCCCCTCCTTTTTGCTTTCCATCAAGCTGCACTGACAGCAGTTGGTCCTTTGTTGACACAGCAGCCCTTTGTGATTTCCCTGGGTAAATGCCAGCCAGTGAGAGCAGCCTGCTCCACTGGGGCATGGGGCTGGACTGGGAAATGCTGCTCTTCTGCATAGGGATGTTACTTCCCAAAAACAACTTTCAACTTGCCCTCGGTGGGCATAATGGCTTGTCTGGCATTTTCCCTGCTGATACATAAACTGAGGAACACCTCAAGTGTTCTTTGAGACTGCACTGATGTCTGTGAGCAAGGCAGTGTCACCTCAAAGTCACCTGATGCCACATCCCTTCTGACTTGCTGTACTGACCCCATATGGCCAAATATATTTTAAAAAAATATCCAATCAAAAAAACACCACTAAAGAGTCTGAATGACAGTAGTAAAGCTTGGAAGGGAAGCTGAAAGTTGAGGTATTAATTTCTGCAACACAAAGCACGCTGAGATTGAGGGATACTTTCCAAATTGTGCAAACCTTACTAATCTTGTTGCTTCATAAGTCAGCTGGACACAGCACTAGGAAACATCCTGCTTCAGCAAGGGAACAGTCCATATGCCCTGCTAGGACTTTTCCCAAGTTTTGGAAAGCCAAATCCTGTCTTATCCACAATTAGTGGGAGCAATGATCACCTGCTTGCTAGCTCTGTGTGCATGGAAGAGATCCAGGCTGCTGCTGTGGGGGCAGCTGGGTTATAGGCTAAATGTCACTCTTTTACATTTGTCTCCTCATCACCTCCCCACGTCTTTAGCAGGTTTGCTCAGCTCCTAAGAAAAGTGCTTTGATGTTCAGTGAGATACTGAGCTGTAGCATATGTACCTTTTATTCTTGTTAGCAAAAACAGCTGTTAGGAGTGCCAACCTGTCATCTAGCTCCTTATTTAGTAGGTGCAAACAAACAAAACTATTTCAGAAGGAAAAATAAAGAAAATCCTAAACATGCTCAAGGAAGAAGCAGTGCTAAATTGCAGGCAGTACTTCAGCCACACAGATAGAATTTAGCTGGCAGAAAATCCCAAGGAAAAAGCCCAGGGGATATTACATATGTGGGTGCAGATAGAGGCAGCCCAGAAACCCTGCAGATCCATGTGGAGTGGACAGTCCCTCAGTGGCTTTTGCTTGGGCACAGAGCCACATCCTTGCAGCCTCATCCCTTGTGGACAGGCTTGCATGCAAGTGTTCCACAAGACAAGTGGAGCCAACTGCACAGAATCATGGACTAATAGAATGGTTTGGCATGCATGCCATTCATTAGAGCAGGTTGCTCAGAGCCCCATCCAGCCTGGCCTTGAACACTTCCAAGGATAGAATATCCACAGTTTCTCTGGGCAACTGTTCCAGTGCCTCACCACTCTCACAGTAAAGAATTCCTTCCTAACAGCTTATCTAAACCTGCCTTCTTTCAGTTTAAAACCATTGCCTCTTGTCCTGTCAGTATGTGACATAAAAGTCCCTCTCCCTCTTTTTTATGAGCCCCCTTTACAGGACTGGAAGGTGCTATAAGGTGCCTCTGGAGCCTTCTCTTTTCCAGGCTGAACAACCCCAGCACCCTCAGCCTTTCTTCACAGGAGAGATGGTCCATCCCCTTGATCATTTTCACAGCCTTTCCATCTCTCCTTGCCTTTTCCTGCAGTAAGGAGCTGGCCTGCTGAGCCATAAGGACTTCTTTTCTCAACCAAGCAGTGCCTCTTCCAGTATCTGTTGTGGTACAGCCAAAGCACAAAGTCTCATTTGTAAGCTGCTCTCTTCTCACAAGAGAATCCCAATCTGTATCACAGGAGGTGAGGGTCTAAGGCAGCAGCTGCATCCAGCTTCCCACATCCAGGGGCTGGCACTGGAAAAGCCACCCAGTTCTGCAGGGGGCAAATAAGATCTACTCCATATGCTACAGCACAACATGGCCAAAAAAAGGTCTGCAGCTGAAAACCAACATCTACTAACTATGTCACTGTGCCACAAGGGAGGAGGAGAGATTGAGACGATGGCCAGATTCCTCAGTCTTTCAATTTCCAGATGATCCTTGGAAATGGGCCACAGGATGGAAAAAGAGACACCTTCTCATCCCTCCGTGCCATGCTGACCTCCTCACTTTAAATGTGAGAACATTTTTAACCTCCAGTGAGTGAGCAGGACACACCACTTGAGATCATATATGCCCTGTGAGATGTGACTGCTGTGTCACCTGCCTCCTGACTCAAGCCATGGCAGTTTCCAGACAAATTCACCTCACCAGCCAAACTACGAAGTCGCAGAGGAGAATTTCTTCTGAATTTCTTCTAGCCCTTCCTAGGAATCCACAAAGCTCTGAAGCAGAGGGATTACTAATATCTGCAAACAACCAGTCATCCAAGTTCCTTTCAATTCCTTTAAATGAATCATTGCGCCAGACCTTCCAAACTTAATTTCCAGTTTCCATGAATCTTCCTCATTAATTTTCAATCCTTTTCATATGCTTATCAAATCACATCTTAAAACCATTTGTGTTTCTTGCCCTTAGTGAGAAATTCAGTTCTGCAATTCCTAAAGCAAATAGGAAACTAATTGCTCCCCAGAATATGATCATAATCAATTTATAAGTATTTGATCTTGTAATTTAAAAACACTACCAACTCTGCTTAATACTATCCCTCACCACCACCTTGCCAAATGCAATGAAGAGCAGGAGCAGAAAGGTATGAACTCCACAATTTCGGGAAAAAAGCCAAGAGCAGTAGTCTGGAGTGCATGAGAGCTTGGATGATTAAATGCAATCAAAGACAAATCAATACAAAGTGACAGAAAAACAAAGGTTCACATGAGTTTGCAACATTCTGCTGCAAGACAACAGTTTAGCAGACCCATCTGTATGTATATTTACATACATACATACATACATACATACATACATACATACATACATACATACATACATACATACATACATATATATATATATACACACATATATGCACACATACAGGAGAAATGTCACCCACGAGCACATTGCAGCACAGTACAGGATATTCTGTGTGAATAGCACAGAGCCATTCACAACAGGCAAACAAGAAACTTGTTGGAAAACACAGGACAAATATATGGCAGCAAGTGAACTGCCACTTGTGTGGTCAGCTCCTTTGGGAACAAGCAAAAACTGTCCCAAAGGTATTTCTTAATCCTTGGCCATGCTGACATCCTCCTCTAAAGGAGTTATACAACCAATCAATAGGAGTTATACAATTTGAATGTATAAAGTCTCAAGAAAGCTCAAAAATCAAGATTTTCAATTTGAAGGATCATTTATAATTTAAATTCTAATTAGATCCAAATGAAATCAAACTTGTCTTGCCTTTAATAACTACTTGAGAAATAGTGACATTCAATATCCTCCTGGGATCTGGCAACTGCCCAGTGGAACCAATACCCTTGCCAGCCACACTACTGCTTCTCCTGACATTTGTTGGTTTTACCACCACCACCACCACAACATCTGTCCTGGAGCCAAGAGACCCGGACAGGCATGATATACTAAGATAGAAACACTAAAAACTAGAAAATTTAAGAAATTTGTGGATCATAACCATGAGCAACATCTGTGCCATTTATTTATCTGTCAGAGATGGAAAGGTACAAAGCAAAGAGCTTTGTAAGCATCTGTCTCCGATCTAAGATCATCCAAGCTGGTGATGCCACTGCTGGACCTTTTTTCCAGCTATGACCAAAGGCATCTGAGCTCCAGAGCAGCCATCCAGGAATCCTCCTTTGAGCCGATGTAATCTTTTTAACTCTGTACCAAATTCTTCAGCTTCAGCAAATCCAAATCTATAAATCACTATATTTCAACCAAAGACTAATTTAGTTGAGACTTTCCAGACATCTCTATGGTACCTTGTGAAGCATTCGTGCTTCTGTGTCTCTTAAGATGGTCAGAAGTATCTTACTTAACTAGTTAAACATGTAGCACTGGGGAATTACACTTTTTCTGCTAATGGATGGTCACTGGAACCTGAAAACTGCTGTGAAATCACAGTGCAAGTTTTCTCCTTTAACTCACCTATCAGTGTCCCACGGTCCCATTGTCAATGGTCCTGACTTAATCCCTACTGATGATGTACATCCTACATGGGTAGGATGCCACTGTTTGTTGTATATTTTCATAAAATAAAATCTTTCTCCTGTGAAGGCTGCTGCAGGATTTTCAATAACAAAATGCATGAGGAAATGTAGTTTTTGTGTTCCTTTTTAAAACATTTAAAGCATTTTGGTCACCACTGTCACCCCAGCGACCCAGTTTACACAGGACTGGTGAACACAAAGGGTAACCAACATCTTCAGCATCAGCAGCTTTTATTGGAGGTTTCCAACCCCCAAAAAATAGCTGTGCATAATCTTGCTTAGCTCTGCAACTATTTTAAGCAATGCTTATTCATCATGACACAGGTGCTGGTTACCAATATCCTGCCTGTGTATTGACTTTCTGTGTTCAGTTGTTCCCACAAGAAGAGCCAATGCCCAGCTCTGTCACTCAGGTGCAACACAGGACAGCTCAGTGCCCCACACAGCCTTACCTTCATGGCATGCACCACAGCCTCTGGCTTCTGACCCACAGGCACATACCCTGCTGCAGGAGAAGATGCAAGATCAGATGTCATGCGAGCTGGTCCCTGTGGAAATCACATAAGATATGTGTTAATTCCCCTTTGGGTGATTTAAGCAAGGATGAAGAAAATATTCACAAAATTTGACCACTAGCTTGTCTCAAATTCAATCCCCTTAGCCACCTTCAAAGACAAAAGACACCACTACCCCTTCCTCACAAGCCACTTGATTTGACACCATTTAAGTACCAGCACTCAGTCTAGACGTGTTCAGGCAGGAGATCGCCCTGGTTTAAATCAAAATTGATTCAAGAAACATTTTTTGTTCATTTAGGATAGCTTTCCACAAGGACAAGATCAAACAGTACTCATCCTTCTAGACACAGGAGCAATGCAAACAAGATGATTTTCCAGCACAAAACAGTCATTTCTAAGAAGCTGTGTTCATGAAAGAAACAGTTGGCATAACTTCATTGCTGCTCTGGCAGCGTTTTCACATAGACATCAAGTACCGATCTTCAGCTACAGAGAAAATTGTGAAAGCAACCTTAAAACAAGCAGATGTCCAAACCTAATGTTGGCTGGGTTTGTTTCCAAAATGCTGGCCAGTCCTCCTGCATGAAGGATTCCATTGGGAAAGATGCCGAAATTACATTTTACAAAAGATTTCTACTGTCCAACCAGCCTTGTAAGCATTTTTCATCGGGCTTTCCTTTTTCTACAGGCATCCAGCTTGAATTATGAGGGACACAATATCTTTATTCAGTGAGATGCACCCTGCCTGTCCCTAATATTTTCGCATTGCTTTGTAACTCCAGGAGAAATCAACAATGAAATCATTGACCAAACTTGTATTTAGCCTTCACATCCTTTAGGAAACACAAAGAATTATTATACTTGGGGCCTCTAAAAGCAAATTAGGATGGCAGAGCAGCATGTAGCACCATCACAGGAATGCTTTCACACACAACACACGAGGCACTCCATTCACATCTTCCCTGGGTTTAAAAACACAGCATGTTTTATGCTTTGTCTCATCACTTTGCCTTCCATGCCAAGGCCAGCAAGTTAGTTGTGCCAGAAGAATCACAGAATAATAGAAACACAGAATGGTTTGGGTTGGAAGGGACCCTAAAAGTCCTTTAGTTCCAACTCCCTGCCATGGGCAGGGAACCTTCCACTAAATCAGGTTGCTTAAAACCCTGAGCAGCCTGGCCTTGAACACTTCCAGGGATGGAGCATCCACAACTTCTCTGGGCTACCTGTGCCAGTGCCTCAGCACTTTTACAGTAAAGGAGAACCAATGGAGGGGCACTTTCTCAGCTCTCATTCTTCCAAATGTTGTAAGTTGTAGGGGCCTTTTTACTCATAAAAGTGTTAACTGCATGTATTAAAGGAAAAGATGGGCTAATCCATTAGGCTACAGACAAAAACATAAGGAGCCTCTCAAGCCATGGCCACTGATCTGTGCCTAGCCCATGCCACAAGCCAACAGCCATTCACTCATAATAGCAACCTTCATGAACTGAGTTACAGGTGATACACAAATTTCCTTTGGAGAGGGGGTGGCATCTCAGAAAAAGGAAAGTTAGACTTACTAACCCCACAAATAATTGCCAAGGTTATTTAACAGACTGAAAAAGCAGAGGCACTCACAGGATGGGCATGGTTCTGGACCTAGTGGCAGAGTGTTACAGCTGTGGTCACCTGGGGACACCTCAGCTGGGTCTTTTGAAGCAGAGGCACTAGCACCTCAGCCACCCTGTCCATAACAGACAGAAAAGCCAGAGGCTGGGGAGGGAGCAGGAGGGACTGGATCCAGCCAGTCTACAGCTGTGACTTACAACTGCAAAATGGGGTACTAATTTTCACAGGGCTAGTAAATGCAGCAGAGTCCTTCCAGAATCAGCTTCCCACAGAGTGGGAATGCATGTGTCTCTCACACATGGCTGGCTTCATCATGAAAGATGCTTTCTTTCTATAAATGACCAGCTTCATGACAAAAGAAAGAATATTCAGGAATTTGTGGTCATACTTGATATGGATCTTCTCCCATGGCCCTCTTCAGAACTAACACAGGAAATGCCAAACAAAGGTCTAACATCCAATGTTTCTTTGGAGTTGAGAGCAATATGACAAAGTTAAAAGGAATTCTGGCTGGATATTGCTGCTGACAACATTTTAAATACAGTTTCCTGGCCAAACTAGAGTAGATCACGAGGTCTCCCATATGAAAGACAGCAGCAGCTTCTCCTCACATAACTGAAGGCACTAATGAGCTACAAAGCACTTCCATGATCACAATCACTCTCAAAATTATTACAGAATACAAATGAAACAAAAAAGATTAGAGAGAAATGTTTTTTCTAAAGAGCTTGATCGTACTTAACCAATCACCATACTGACAAGATAAAAGCATTCTTGCAAACACAGGGATACACTGGATATATTATATCACACAAAAGGCATTCAAAGGGTCACCTTCCTTCTCAGACAAAGGCAGTCAACTGAGTGGCCCCTGAACACAGGTAGAGAATTTGACTGAAGAAAGGGAAAATAATTTTAAAGAATGAGAAATGCAGCAAAAGAGGTAGACCCAAAACTTGTAATCAAAGTGACAGATTACTTAATTTCTAAAATAGGCAGAATCCCTGATCCTTAGCTTGGAAGTCAAAAGCCCCAGCCAACAGAAAGAGATATCCAAACTGCTGAGTGCCATCATCAGCAGTGGTGAGTGAACCACATGGCCAGCAATGCCACTGGCCCATTGCCCAGGCCCCAGAGACCTCCCCACCATGCCAGGCTGGTGCTACAAAAGGTCAAACACACATGTGAACAAAGTGGGTGAGCAACATCCAACATCCCCAATCTCTGCAGCTATGGGATGCAACCAGAAAAAATACACACAAGGCTAAGGGAGGCTCAATGTTCATCACTGCAGCCAGTGCTTCTTGTGCAGCTGCCCTTAGGGAAGGCTCTTTCCAGACACACAAAGGGTCTGGTTTTTAAAGGGGTTGGTGCTTCATTCCCACTGATTTCATGTGGTTCACAAAAAAGAAAAAAGCTTCAGCCAAACTCCTATCAGTTTCCTGCACAGAGGCACACATAAAGGAGGCCAGAACTGAGGGGACTGCAGTCAGCACGGAAAGAAGTGACACCATATCCAGCAGGATACATGGCCAGCAGGATGCATGGCCAGCCTTTGGAGGATGGAGGAGAGGAAAATGGGCAGAGTTCACCAACAGTGTTAGCTGAAGAGGAGGAAATGGAAGGAATTGGAGATAAGGTCAAGGTTGCTATATTGGAAAACTGCCAACAGTGGGAGAAGGGAGGGAATGGGAAGGAAGAGGAGGATGTGTATTTTACCCAGCAGGAAACTCATTGAGGTGAAATGCAGAGGAGAGGGAACCAGAGATTTGAGATAGGAGATTGGAAGTAGGGCAGGGAAAATCTCAAGAAGTCAGTGTTAAAGTAGTAAGTAAAACTGCACAGATGGAGGAGATTCCTCATGCCTAGAACAGATGCATTTGGAAACTGTAGGCAAGAATTCCCACAGCTGCACCCCAGCACTCTAACTCAGCTAATCTGAGGACCCCCACCACTACAGAAACCCATGCCCTTCCTGTTCCCTGTAGCTGACATTTTCACAGACATAGGAACACAACTGACTCAGCACCCTGGCAGACAATAATAGCAAGGTTAATCTGGTTACATCCTAAGAAGCAGAAATTGTCCATATAGGCAAAAAGCAACATGGTGTGTTTTGAGGCAAGCATCATTCTCAGTTTCCTCTCCCCATCTGGTTTTGTCAAGCACGCAGTCTTTGTATTAGATGGACATATGGCTTTTCCACTTGCTAGGTTTTTATAGTGTTTGGTAGTTCAGAGGTGGTTTACTCTTCACTCTCAGACATGTGGCTGAGGCATTGTGTAATTATATAAATGAATGGTGCTACAAGAGAGCTCAGAAGTCACCAAAAACGCCATGAAAATTTATCATAAAGATGTTGAGAAACAGCATACCACTTCCAGCTACATCCACAGCCAGGGTCTCCCCAGCAAAGGAAGAGCTGCCCAGCAGTGAGAGTACCAGACTAATTAAGGAGAGGGGGTATAGGTTATGTCCAGTGTCTCAGTGTCCAGATGATTGCAGGAAGCACCTTTCTTCCCTATGCACAGGGTTTATCAATCACCTCTGAGACCCAAAGATAGTTCTCCCTAAGAAGCAAAAGTCCCATGGAAGCAGAGGCTGTGGAGCTGTGTGTGACCCATCCCATGCTTCCTCAGCAAGTTGGTGCTTTTGCTTCTCTCCAAACCATTGTGGCTGCTCAGAACACTCCAGATTGCTGTGGCAGGGATCTCTGATGAGCTCAGCCCTGGACAGAACAGCCCTATCTCTGCTGCCAGGATGCTTCTGGGACTGCAGAAGTGTCCTGAGATGGTCCTGATGAGACTCTTTGCATCCCTCAAGGGAGGACAGTGCCAAGTACCCCATATCCAGGCCCCTTTCCACAGGGAAAACCAAAACAAGAGCTATTCCTCTGCTGCCTCTGTGCAGACAGCAGTACTGAAGCACCACTGAACACATTTCCCTTTCAGCCCTCACTTGTTCCTCCATTTCAAGCAGATCAGTGCTGAATATTTGCTGGTATCAGTGATGGGACCAATGCACTTCTCAGAGCTTACTGCTCCCACATGGCATCAGTCCCCTTCCCATCCTACCCATCCCACGTCATGCAGGCCAAAACCACAAATCCACCAGAGAAGCTCAGTTCCATCTGAGACCTTCCCAGAAACCTCTCTCTGGAGCTGGCAGGGCTTGTCTCCAAGTCTGTATGGAGAGTCACAGTCCAGCTGTATAATTGACTAAGAAAAGAGAGAGAAACTCTGCATTCTCTCATGCCAGAGCATCCTTGAAGCAATATGCTACAAGCAGGGAATAAGTTCCCCATTTCTCTAGAATTGCTAGAATGACACTGACACCCTCCAATCCAAAGCAGAAAACAATGCAAATCAAAGTAGCCCCATTCACTGGCCCAGACAAAAACCATCAGCAAAGCAATAGTTCTTATGTGAGAAAGAAAATCCCCAGACCACGAATACTGCCAATGATCCTTTTCAATCTGACACCAAAAAAATGAAGAGCAGAGGCCCCAACTTGCAGCTGCTGGCAAACATCTGCTGCTGCGTGTCACGCCACAATGTCATTACCAGTGTCTAAGACCAGGTTTCCTAATGAGTCCTTGCTGGCTCTATCTGGCTGCATGGGATGGGGTCCAGCACAGATGCTGACAAGCACTGCCCTGGATACTCCATTCCTGTCTATTTGAAGGACCAAAATTAATAAGACTCTCTGCAATTGGGCACGCTGCAAAATCCTGATAATGACACTCCTCCACAGAGGTAAAGTAAGGCTTAAAATATGAACATCTCTTAATAACAGTGGGAATGCTTTGGAACCCAAGAAGAAAAGAGCCTAACTGGGGATGACAGGTGTCTGCTCTTTTAGAGGTTTTGGATCAGAAATTTTTTTAAAAAAAGAACACAGACATTGTGATAAACAATTTCTCCTTGATTCCTCCAGGGATCTGAAAAGACATGAGACTTTGGGCCTGCCATCAGTTTTCAACCTTTTTGCTCAATTATATTCTATCTTTTAATGACACCCTTTCCTATCTCACCTCCAAGAGAGCTTTTCCTGATTTGCAGAAAGACTGCAAAAGACTAAGCTTCAAAACCCAGAAGAGAACATCATGCTGGTTTTACTTCAGCCAGCAGGCACTGGGGATGCTTCAGACCAACATGGAACATATGAGCAAATATTAATGCTTCTGAACCTCACATCTTCCCTTTGCCTTCTATTAATTTCTGTCTCCCATTTCCAAAACCAAGCATTTAGAATTCAAGCATTTAGAATTATATAAGCCACATTTTTCTAATGGCATACCTCAGACAACATTAAAGCTAAATGGAGTCATATCAGACACCGTGAAGTTTTTATTGCTGAGACAGAACACAGAAAATCACATTACATCAGGCACTGTCAGACAGCTCACAATAAAATTCCCAGGCACATCTATTTATCTCACAGTGGTTTTGTTTGCAACCTGCTTACCCAGATTTGAATTGTACTTGGACCCTTCCTTAGCACCTGTCACCATCCAGGTGTTTAAAATGAATAAAAAATAAATAAAGGTGTCAATGCCACTCTGCAAATTAGGAACTGTTAAGAGACAAGCAGGAGGCAGTAACATGCCCACAGTTCATGGGAAGTGGGTGGCAGAGCCAGGTAGTACCATGGAAAGGTGCCATGACTGGCACCCCAGCCCTGGTGTGCTGACAGAACAGGGGGCCCAGCACATTTTCATTTTGTGAATGGCACATGTGGCTACAAGTGAAAGGAAGTGCCTGGAGCAGCTCCAGCCAGGCAGTGCTGGGGGCAGATGGGGGAAAACCAGCATCAAAAAAAGGACTGAGAGCACAAGGCCACTCTGGCATGGGAGAAGGGAAGGCAGGGAATGCACCAAAACCCTGAATGTCCCCATCAGAAGAGAGCACAGGCAGCACCAAGGGCAAGCACTGGGCTCACACAGACTGGTGGTCCATTCAGAATGAGAAATCTCCCTTCACACAAAGATGAGTGGCATTCCTGGGTGATCACACACAAAAAAAACCCTCCTGTTACCACCAGCCTGAGAAATTCCCTGGGCCCCCTCATCATTTTGTATCCTAAGCCACATTTCCCTTCCCGTGCTCCTTGCCCTGCAGCTGCAGAGGGGTTAATGGCTGAAACAAAGCCAGAGCATGACAAGACTCCCGGCTGACATCCACCCTCCCTTCCTGCAAAGTCCCCTCCCTCCCTGCTGCACCTTCTCATGCCCACTCAGCCATTGCCACCACGTGTGGTGCTCCTGGAGGAGCCCAACTCCTCCCATGCCCTGCAGGGACAGGGTTCCCTGGTGGCACTCTGGCAGCAGCCCCAGGGCTCCTTGCTGGCTATGAGATTTCCTGGAGGTACAGAGAAGTGACCAGTGCCAGCTCCTCTGCAGACCACACCTTTTTGCCACCCTACTGCAGATGATGCCAGACCTCTGATACCTGAGCACGGGACACCCTGTCAGGAGCCAGGGAGCACCCTATGTGTCCTGTCTGCCTGGCAGATGATCCAGAGCAGTGATGGTGCTTGCCTGTTGTTATTCCACACCTACTGTGCAGAAAACCTGCCAGCACCCAGCTCAAATCCAACCACCAGCTCCTTCTGGGGCACTCAAATGGCTGCACAGTCCTACGTTCCCAAAGACACAGAGGGCTGCCCTGCAGCTGCAAGCACCTGACAGCCTGGCACCAGACACCAGAGAAGAAACCTGTGGAAGATTCCCAGACAGACCCAGCTCTCCAGCACAACACAGGTCCTGGCCACTGACAGGGAGTGAGTTCAGAGCCATCAGTACTCTGTATTAGCATCTTCCTTATCAAATCAAGGGACTTTGTTGCAGATGATAATCTCCTTTGGCATTACTTAATTTGCTGCCTTTAATCATAGAGAGCAGCTGGTCATGTAAACATTCAAATCCATGAATTAACTGCTGGGTCCACAGAGGAGCCAGACAGAGCCCGTCTGTGTGTCTCAGCCACCTCCTCCTGCATCTTCATGGTGCCCCCAGCACGCATGGATGTCTACTGAAGTAATGACAAGGACTTACATGGCGCTTTCTGATTATTAAAGAAACAATTTAACTCTTTAATTTCTCAGCAAACATCACAGACACTCAACAAAAGAATGGCTCCTCTCCCTGGCAGGCATGACACAGCGCTGGCTGTGCTGGGGCACCGAAGGGAAGGGAAGATTCCAGGGACTGCCCCGAACAGAACAACAAAGTCAGGACATTGTTTGCAACTGGATGTCGTTACAAACAGGAAGGGTGTCTTTTCTCAGCACTGAGTTGATGGAAGCTCCAGCCTCAGGAGGCTCCTTGGAGCATGCAGAGCCGGTGAGTCAGCTCCTCCGGCAGTGGTGGGGCCGAGGGGAGCGCTCACTGCCCGGGCTGTAACAGCCCTGGGCAGCTGGGGTGGGTGCACGCCGGTGAAACAGCTCCAGCTGCCCCCTGTGGGACTGGGAAACCCTCACCAACATGACAAATGCAGAGCAGCTCAGCCCAGAACACCCGACACAAGCCAACAGAACAAGTCTGTCCGGACAGAGCAAGCCCAGGCTGCAGCAGCAGACGAGTGCACTAACTCGGACTGACTCACAGGGGCACTGTCAGCGTAAGGGATCCGAGAGGTGCTGCTGCTGCTGCTGCTGCTGCTGCTGCTGCTGATAAAGGAACGTCAAGCACGTTTGTTTTCAGAAGGAAACGCTGGGCATTCTTAAGACTTCCGTGATTTTAAAGCAAATCTGATTTGGGGATGATGCAGGTGAAAGCCCCTGAGTGGGCAGAGGATGCATGCAGGCACAGGAGGACACCTGTCCACACCTGGATGGCCCCTCAGGTCTCCACTGCCCTTCCAGACCGATGGCAGAGCAAGGGTCTGCTGTGCCCCTGCCTCTCCCCTGACCCACTGCCAGCCCCACACAAGGGTACATGAAAAATGAGCATGAGAAGCAGATCCTCAAAGCAGATGAATTTTTCTTGCTTCCTGTGATTACCTGTAAGGGCAGATTATGGGCACAGCCTCTCAATGCCTCTTTTGCTCATCAAAATCCCCAACTTTGTCATTGCCAAACTTTGTGCTGGTTAGTTGCCATGGGGAAAAATGCCACCCATTGCTCAGAGCCTCTGCAATAGCAGCAGATGAAGGGCAGCTGCTTTCAAAAATGGATTGGTTTGTTCTCAGCTGCTGGTGATACACCCTAAAGCTTCACCATAGCACTCCCTGGGCCATAAATCCTGACAAACCTTTCATTTTACTTTCTCCTCTACAGCTACTGTTGCTGCAGCAGCAAATCAGCCACCTTGAATTTCTCTTTTTGTCTGCTCAATAACATCCTGGTGGTATCAGTGAAGCCAGTGGGAAACAGCTGCCTTCTGCCACACTTCTCATGCTTCTTTCAATCATTGCTTCCCCCTTCCTAGAAAGGCACCATGGCCATCACTTATGTGGGAAGGTGAGAAACCAGCCCAGAGTCATCCTCTGACACACACCAGCTGAGCTCAGCTCACCTGACAGTGACAGGGGATGGGGTGCAGGGATAGGAGAAGGCAAGGGACCATCAGGGCACTGCACAGGATGGGCTTCTGAAGTAACAGAAGGGGCTGATGGCATTTTGAGAGGCTGCAATGAGATGCTGAAGATGTAAATGCAGTCCTGGGGATGCCAGAGGCACTGGGCAGCCAGGGATCCCTCTACCCAGGGGCTTCATGTAGAACTGTGAGGGGCTGGGGGTTCCTTGCTGGCAGTGGTGGGGTTGCTGTGCTGTGCTGGGACACCCTGAGGCCCTGCTAAGATCTCCAGTGCACCAGGTGGCTCTGCAGGGGCAATCAATGCTCCAAGGGCTCCCCTGACCCTTCTGGGTGCATCTTCAGGACATCACAATGACAACAGTGATCTTTAGCCATTTCAAGCTTGATTTTAAAAGTCAGGTTGGCTTTAAGAAGCTGATCCAGTTCTTCTCCCTGAGAGGAATAGATTTTCTCCCATGTAGGCTGAGGAGGGACTACAAGACTTGCTCTGTGTTCCCCAGTGAGACCCAAGACCAGGCTTGGGCCACAGTTACATCTCCTTGCCTAGCCCAGGTTGGTTCAGGGGCCAGCTTTGTCCTTCCTCTGCAGGGAGCTGAGGGACAGACAGCGAGTTACCTTCTTGCTTTTCTTCTGCCTCAGCCCTTGTACTGAACAGGATGGAGACCACTGTCTTTCCAGCCAAAAGGGAGTGTTGTCTTAGTTTTTTGAGATTTTTTTTAAGCCTTCTGATGTTTATATTCTTGTAATAGAGTTTTTTACACACTTTCACGTAAACAATAATTGTTTACATTCTTCTGTGTAGGAGGAGAAGTTTGATGGACTGTTAGTCTGACCAGTGTGGTTGAAAAGGTGGCAATGCCATCCTCCAATCCACTGTCACTTTTAGAATTCTATAAATGTTGAGGTCTAAAAAATAAAGGATCTTTTTCCTGCTCCTGTTCAGATGCTGGAACATCGTGTATAAATGTGTTACTCTTGTATCACAACCATCACAGGGAGAGACAGGACTGTCATTGGGGTTGGGGGTTAGCTACTATGTTCCCTCACATCACCTCTCCTCACCACTGCTCTCAGCAGACAGCCAGCACTTCAGCCAAGGACTCATCATCCCTTCCCACTCCATCTAATGGCTTCTCTTTACACCTACAGACCACAAACATTTGGGCTTGTTTTTGTAATAGCAAGTGTGCCATCTGGCAAAACGAAATACACTTCCCCCGAGCAGCTCTACAAGGCAGAGGTACAAAACATGACTCGTTGTGGCAGCATGGTGGGAACCAAGGCAAGGGGCTGGTGCTGGGTCAGGCTGCCAGGGGTATCTCCCAGGCTTTGCAACCTTCAAGAAGTGGGCACTGGAGAAAAATACAAGCAGAAACAGTGTCAAGAAGCCAGAGACTCAGCAGCCCTCGAAGCTGAGTGCTCTTCACTACCTAACCACACTACTACTTTGCATTTTCACATGGACCTGGTTGTTTTTGGAATAGATTTAGAAGGGGAAAAGGCATTGTCTCCCCAGTCTGGTCTGTAGTCTATACAGACTCCTGAGAGAAGCAGCTTTGAACACTCTAACAGAAATCTCACTCAATAAGTATCTGGAGATACTTATTGTAGTCCTCAGGGGCCAATATAGAAGTTGGGTATTGGCATTATCAGCATTGTCTTCTCAAAAAGACAGAGCTTGTCTCAGCTGTCACAGAGTGTATCTGCAGGTACTTTCCCCAGGGATTCCCAGTTCCAGACCCAGGATGGTCTCCAGTCACCACCTACAGCAGCAGCAGACACATGCTCCTGCACCCAGATGGGAACCACTAGGATCTCCTGCTCCTCAGCAAGGGAATGCTACAAACTCGGTACAAAAACTTTAGGAAGGGGAAGGTGATGATTATTTTAACCTAACATGTCACACCCACACACCTACAAACACACATTCACCAAAAGGTGGTCAGGGTCACTGTGTGTGGCACAGAGAACAAGGGACACACACTAGCAAGTCCTCATGACAGCCCTGGCATCCCTCCTCATTGACAGCAAAGAAATGGGTTCTGGGACACATTTTTCACATGCCTTAGGAGTCAATGGTTATTACAGGCTAATCTTTATCTCAGCATCTTGCTTACCCTCCAAAAACCCTAGGAAAGCTGCTGCCTGTTGCCTCCTTTCCATCACTTTGGTCATCTTATCTACTCCTTCCTCTTGGAACCACAGGAAGAAAAACTGCGGTGTGACATTGCTCCTGTTATCAGGGAACCAGTCCTCTGCTGATGAGCCATCTGTGCTGTGGCCTTATCACAGCACAGACCTCCCAGTCCTGACACAAACCACACATCCTGTGGTGTTTACCCACTTCTTTGCTGCCAGTCACGTCTTTGGCCAGCAGCACGGGCCAAAGCATCCCTCCCTCTAGAATTCCTGATGGTGTTTTCACACACACTTTTCCACCCACACTCCATGCACACTAGCCTTAGTATTTCCACTGAGTTACTCCCACCAAAGGCAGGATTCCCATTATAAATCCCATGAACACTGCTAGCAGATTTTAAGTCTAAGCCAGCTAGGCTAGCTCTGACTGCTACAACAAGCTGGTTCATGTTTAATGGTGTTCTTTGCCAGTGTGGACAAATGGTTCCTCCAGGCAGCTGGTTTATGAGCTTCTCAAGGTGATGGTACCACCATAGGACCATCCATAGGACCACAAGCAGCCCTCAGGTCACCTTCTCACACCTGGGCACTGAGATGGGCCCGTGGCACAGCCACAGGTGCAGAAACACAGGTACATCCAAATATCCACTTCTGGGCATGCTCAAGTCATTCAAAGACATTTTCATGTATCTGTGATCATCGTCCTCGTCACAAAAACAGCGTATCACGTCAAGCCACAAACCAAAGGGATTTTGGTAGGAATAAGGAAATAAATGGCTGCATATTTATCTCAGACAATGTGGGTTTGGATCCAAAGCTGGTTTTGTTTTTTTCTCTATCACCTTCCCACAAAGAAGGCAGAACACAGCTAGGGTGACAGATGAAAGTGAATGTCACACAGCACCCAGGCCTCTCCATAAACGCCAGGTGCCATCTCTTCCTTGAGGAAGGAGAGAAAACAGGGACAAGTAGCCAGGAAGGGCTCCAGCAGGCAGGACCATCTGCCACCAGCCCTCACACAGCCCCAGTGAGCTGCAGGGGCCAATGCTCAAGCAGAAAACCCTCCTGCCAGCTCCCATCCCAGCACAGCTCCTCTGCAGAGAGCTGCTGGACGTATCCCAGCCTGACTGACAAGAGGAACCTAAAATCATGAGTAGCAGCACTCCTTGGGGCAACCAGCACAGGCTGACTGAGCGTTGCCAGCCTGGAACAAAGCTGGGGATCAAAAGCCTGAACACCAGGAAAGCAAAGCAAAATCTCCAAAATTGTAAGGCTGGCACAGCCAGACAAACATCTCCAGGTTCAAGTCTCTCTGCACTCCCTATAAAGTCTCCTGTCTTTACACATGGGGCAGAAAGTTACAGAAGTGAATATTCACCTGGACAGCTTTAGTCCTCTTTTTTTAGCTTGAAGCATCTCTATCCATCCTGCCATTTAGCAGGGATAGGAGGGACAAATGCTTCCATACTCGAGTTTTATTTATGCAAATTTTATTAAATTATCATTGTGCCCTTTTTTACAACTGTAAGAGATACACTAAATCTACAGAATTACTTTTTCCCCACCAAGCAGCCAACACATGACTGGTCCTACAGGACCTGCAGCTCTGCTGACCAGTGTCCCAGACATGGAGCAGGGAGGTTCTTCAGCTGTGCTGCCATCAGGATTTTGCTCACATTCCTAACACTCACAGACCACTCCCACCAGGACTCGCTGACTATTTCTACAATCTTCCTCTAATCTGGAAAACAGTATCACCACACAAACCTAGAGGCCCAAGCAGTGAGGGAAACATCTGGAAGGCAAACACCTGGCAGGGCTCAGGATCCTCAGCCATGCCTGGCACATGGGCACCCTGGCACAGCAGCACAGATTCCATCTTATGCAAGAGGCTTTAGTCAAGGATCTTCCGTGGTTTGAGAAGCAGTGCAGGCAAACCTTAGGAAACTCAAACCTCATTTGTGATACAGAAAAACCTAAGAAGACCTTATTCACTAAACAGCCCTGCCCGTGCACTGCCAGACACCTGGCGAGCTTCACCCACAACCAGCTTTTTTACAGCAGGAACAGGGCATTTACCAAGAAGAAGGTGTAACAAGAATCACCCTAGCTTTAAAAGATTCACAGCAGTGACTGTCAGTTGACTGAAAACCCATGCTGGGAAGTTGATGAACTAAATTCATGCAAAGATTAATGTTCCAGGGGCTCCCCATCCTCCCAACATCTGCAGGTTTTAGCTGCACGTTTGCAACACCAGCTTCAGGGTGAGCAATCACTTGTGAGAGCTCCCCTGTAATCTTCACCCACCCCCTGCAGCCATGCCCACTTTTGGGGAGCCCATGGCTCTGCCTGTGTAGGTAAGGAAATGTCTCTTACATTTTGCAGGGCGTCTTGGTACTGTGGCAGTGACGAGAGCTGTGACTCAGAGTGGTATGGGGACAATCCTTTCCTCAGGGTCCTCAGGTCCCCCGTGCTGGACTGCTGCAAAGACAACAGGAAACAGTCCATGTTAATGAGAAGAAAGAAAGCTGTGCCCCTCCTGATGTCCTGTTTTTTTCCAGGATCACATCTGTCCCCTGACCTGTTCTTGTTACTTCTCCCTCCACCAACAGTGACAGTGAACACTGTAATAAATGTTTTTTCCATGTCTAGTCCTAGAGAAAACACCTGCAAGCAGTTGGAGGTGAACCCTTCAAGGTCTGCTACATTAAGTGATACAGCAGGAAGGCAGTTTTGTTTTACCTAAGTTCCTACATGCTCAATGAAAACATTTGTTAAGAAGCACATAAAAAATATTTTTAAGACTTCAGATTAAATCAAAATCAGTAAAAAATCCACAAACCCCAAACAAACAAACAAACAAACCAAACAAAAAACCCACCCAAAAAACTCACACCAGGAGACATTTTTGAGATTAAGGCTTTGTAAACAGTGCTACTATCATTCACCTAAGCTTGCAAAATGTGTGTTGACAGGAACAGTTTCTCATTGGGTTACAAATTTGCTTGCACCCACAGGTCTAAACATTGTCAAATAAATGAAGGTATGACCCTAAAAATCAGATAAATGGAACCAACAGTCTGCACTCACAGGGAAAGGAGAACTGGGTGTTAGGAGTATTGAATAATCTCCCTGGGACAAAGTTTTTGCCTTGTGTTTTTAACTTCCTCTGTGATCTTGAAATGTGAAGAATGAGAAGTGTTTCTCATTTATAAAAGTGCACTCAGAAAAAGCCAATACACAAGCAGCCAAAACCAAAGGTCTGGGAGAAGATTCTATCTTTATCACCAATAAACATCTCATTAACTTTTCATATTTTTAAGAGTATCAAGCAGCACACTGTCCTCTATTTTAAAGTTAAAAAATCATGACCTTTCAGATTTTTATGCTCTATTAAGACTTTCAACTCCCATTTGCTACAGAAATTATGTTTCCTACTTCAAAAGAAGCAAAGAAAAGTCACTGAGCAATAAAATTTAACAGGAAATCTCATAAATCAAATCAATTGTATGTAAAAACCCCACAGTAACCCACAGGCCTGAACATAACAGAGACTTTGGAGACTGTTGCCATGCACAGATCTCTGGGAACATCAGAAGTTCATTTCCATTTCCTGCTCAAAAAGAAGAACTGGTCCACTCTGAGTGGATACATTACTTTCTATCAGTGTCATATATATTTTCTTGTAGCTACATAGCCTGTTTTAGTGGATATTCAGCTTTGGTTTTATTTCAAAACGTTGTTTTCTTAGGTTAAAACATCTACAGTGACCCAGTGCTTTCACAACCATTCTGGAGCCCTCACCCTATCAACTTTCCTTTTATAAGCTGTGAAGAGAAGGGCAGTTCTCAAGAAAGCCATAATGAGAAATGGATGCTAGTCCTGTATGACCCAATCTGCTGGGAACTGCTGTGTCTCACATGGAATCAAGTGATACAGAATGAGTTCAGCATATCAGATATCTGGGATTCCCCTGAATTTATGAACAGAGAAGATGTGCCCTGTATTTCTTTCACATTTCACAACAGAGAGTCAGAGAGAGAGAGATCTGAAGGAGATAACTCCTTCTGAAGCTGAAAAGTGACTGCTGCAAAACTGAGTTTCCACTATTCCTGGGAGGTATGTAATTTCAAAGAAAGGTTAGCAGGTCACCATGGAAGATGATAAGAAGACTCTTAGTTTACTGGCAGGGTCCCAGGCATGTGATGTCTCTTGGTGGTTATCCTGAAAGGATTTCACCTTGGCTGGTTGTGCTCCCACGTCCCTGCTGTGTGCAGCCCCTTCTCCACTCCTGTGTGTGCGTGGGGACACAGCAACCTCCTGGAGAGGTCCAGGCACTGCCACCCACTCCTTTGGGCTGGCAGCTCAGGAGCTCAGGCACTCTTCCCTGACATCTGTGAGGAAGGGGCACATGTGTGGCCAAGGAAAAAGCAGAATGAAACAGCAGAGCCAAAATGTGAGGTTGTATCTCTGGAGACCCCAGAGGTTGCAGATCTCCTCCAAGTCTCTGCCCCAGAAGAGCGTGTGTTGCCTCACAGTTTAAAGGCCATGGATTACTCAGACTTCTGCAAACCACACTGAGACTTGCAAGATGCCACACAATCATGGGGCACCAGAAATGTGGAAACAGGCCTGAGAAAGAAAATTTTGGTGCACATTTGCATCCCAGAAACTTGCTGTCTTACCCCCAAATCTGAATGGGTTGATCTACATTGTATTCCCCATGTGTTTCATCACATTACAGCTTGCCCTCACAGAAAGTCAAAACACTTTGCCCAACTAAGGAAGGAAGACAACCAAACCAAGTCCTGACAACACCCAGTATCACACTGCTGTCACTAAAAACAGACCAGTTTAAATTGATTTAATTAACTGCCCTATGCTCCTGCCTGAAGAAAAAGTCTGCATTAATTTCAATTTGGTTTAAATTGGTTGAAATTGTGTTGGTAAATACACAGATACAGTCAAAACTCTGCTCTAACAAGTGATCATAATGGATTAGTTCTATTGCTTTTTTTAAAGCAAATCCCATTTAAGACTGCACTAGCGTGTGACAAAACTATTGTTAGGTTGTTTCAGTGGCTGCTGATTATGAACCCGACCTAATGCATTCAATTTGATGGAAAGATTCCCACTGAGTTCAATGAACATCAAAACAAGCTCTTAATTAAAGAACAGAAAGGAAAAAGAGAAAAAAAATAGGACAAGAAAAAGAAAAGACATCTAAGAAATAAAAACGCTGAGCAGAGATCTAGCCAGAAGAGGAACAAGGTGTTTGGAGCAGAGAGTGGGTTTGCTAGTACAAAAAGAGTCTTCACCTGCCATTATTTGTAAGACATCCCTGTCAGAAATGGGCAGAGTAAACTTTTTCCTCCCACTGTCTGTCATAAAGCCAGCCCTTTTCATGAGCCCTCCACTCAATGCAATTTTCCTTCTACATTTTCTAGAAGTTTTTTGGGAATGTATCTCACTTTAATTGCTTGTGGTTTTTTACAACAGGCGACCAATCACAGCTCTGCACTATTTATCTTCCCTGTACTAAAGGCAAACGTGTGTTTTTTCACTATAGAAAGAAAACTGCTTTTTCTTCCTTTTTAAAATTAAAATGGTGCAGTGACACGTATTCAACAGACCTCCCTAAACATTTTCACATTCCTTGGGCTTTGCTATCAGTGTTAGAGCTAACCAGGGAAAGAAAGTGAATCCCTCATTAAAAAGCAATATGACTAATGATGCATCAGAATGAGTAGCCATTACTCCACTTAAACCTAAATTAAAAATCCTGGTATTTGCATTGTCAATTCACTCACAAAATGAAATCTCTTATTACCTTACCCAATTTTCATTACTGAGATGTAAGTGGATCCCAAATTGCTTTTCTAGTCAGAAAGACATTTTAAAAGTAGAATTCCTGATCATCTCAGTTCATCATCATTGCTGGAAATTATCTCAACTAATGGGCAACATATCCATAATAAATTATCCTTCAGGTAAAATCACTTCCCACTTCTGGATTTTCAAGGAATTTATCAGCAAAATCATTTTCATCTGAACTAAAACTCCATGGGAGCATGCAGTCTCAATTGAACTTTTACAGGAAATGTTTCCTAAGCTGAGGAGCAGAGACAGAAGGAGGGACAGACAAAGGAGACCAAGTGAGAGCTCAGGAGACACACACCAGTCCCCAGCAAACATCAACAACTGGCCACTGGCTACTCCAGGAGTGGCTCTTGCTCTCTTACTGTGAATATTTTTCAAAGCCTAGTTTGATCCACAGTTCAAGGAAAAAAAAAAAAAAAAAAAAGGCATCTCCTGACTTCCACAGTGGTACAGAAGTGCAAGACCTGCCCTTGGTCCAACTCAGCACTTCTCTCCACAGCCTTGCCTCCCCCTCGGCCCAGCCTGCAGAGCAGCGCCCGGGCCTGCAGCACAGACCGTGCCACACACGGACACCGCCGCCGCCGCCGCCGCTCCCACACAATCACTCCACAAATGACAAAACATTTATTGGTAAATTTTTCAACTAGGCAGGACTTAAGAGTGACCCCAGAAGATACAGGTGGACCAAAGCCCAAGATCTTGTCAACCCTTATGAAACAAATGGACACAGGCCTGTCCCTCCCACCAGGGAAGGGAGTTTGGCCTACTCCTACCAATGACAAAAGAGTAGGGCCAACAAATCAAGGCTTTTAGTAAAAATAGACTGCAAAACCAACTTTTTTTCTCTGTAGAAAACAGAAGCAATTTGATGGGTGGAAAGTGGTATTTTCCATAACAAATAATGTATAATTTTAAACGCTTGAGATAGAAATTAAAGTCTTAGTGCTTACCAAAGACTAAAATTACATTAAAAAAAAAAAAAAAGCCAAAACAAAACAATGAAAGAACAGCAAACACTTGTTCCTATCAAAGCTTTCTATCCTGCTAGCAAAGAGAAGAAATGGTGGCCTCTGACTTTTTGACCCACTGTGCTGAGTGATTCAATTGAAAAATAACACAAATAACACAAGAAGATGGATGGTGTTTGTGGTATTTTAAGGTCAAAGTACTATGAAGAAACATTTATTTTCCTTTTCGTTTCTGTCTAGTAAAGTCAGATCAGTGCTGTGGCCATGTTGGACCAACTGTGAAGATAAAGTGTTGAAAACTTAGAGACAAGTCAGACAAATTATCTTTTCTGCTACCCTTCAGTGTTACTTCTGCTAGAAGGGAGAAAAAAGACGACAAAAATTTATTCTGAAATACTTTGATGCAAAAAAAAATGGACTGTTCTTAACATAAATTAAATACAGAAAGACAGCAATTTACTTGACAGAAAGTTCTCAGCATTTATGAGAGATTAGCAAAAAAATTATTTCAATTAGAATTATGTTCTGAAGTGACCGTGGAAAATTAAAAAGCAGCACTGTCAGCTCCCAGTAATTCATGAATTAGCATTCAAAACAGGGTCGTTACATAAGTAGCCTTTAATTGAAAACACTTTTTTCGCCTTTCGCATAAGTTGTAGCAGATGAAGGCTGAAAAGAGATTTTAAAAAGTATTTAATCATAAATGATCAGTTTGACCCTGTGCCCTATGGAAATATTAAAGCCTTCACAAAGGGTCACAGCTCCCCTTCTCCCCATGGGCTGTGGGGTCATTTGGGAGCAATTTGGGTGTCTAAACATGGGCATCCTGTGCCTGAGCATTCCCGAGGCAGCCTTGGTAGATGTGATAAAGAGCTGCTAGAGACATCCTCCAGCTGCAGGCAGGAGCAAGGAGGGACAGGCCTGGAGTCACCTGAGGACTACAGCTCTCTCCACCCCTTTGTAACTCATTTCTAACCTCCTGCACTGAAAAATTTCTCTCCTGGTTTTCAAGTCATTTTTAAAAACACACAACAAAGCACCAAATTGAAGGTCCTGAGCCCCTTTTTGTTTACCTCTGGGGAGTATAAAAGGATGGCAAAATGTGTCCAGAACACAGAGAATCAAGCACACATGAGTCACTGACAGCAGACTTCCCAAAGGGCTGTCATTTACGAGGGTTTATAATAATCAGCTTCATTTTCCTACAATGCAGACCCACTTGCACTAAGCTCAAGAGACAGCGGATTACACACCGCACCACTTAAATGTATTAATATTATATCTGCTTTCAACACAACTTTAGAAGAAATTATGTAACAGCATGAAATGCAAATAGATGGAAAGGAAAACTGCAAGGAACTCAATACTGACAAGACAACATGCCCTTATTGACATCAGCTCAGAAGATTTTCTTTGGACAAATTATTATGCCACACCCAGCCCTCTGACAGACAAGCAATTTCCATTTTTCAGTGGCTACCTTCCCTTTTACAAAGCACAGGATTTCCTTCAGCCATCATTTAAACATCACAGTGAACTTGGCCCTCAGCAATAGGGCAAGGGCATCACACCCTGACCATGTAAGCACATAAGGATCTTGGCTTATGATTTGGGTAATTCTCTATATAGGAAAAAAAAAAGCCTACTTAAAAAAAAAAAAAAATCACTCTTGCTTCAGATTTTAGTTTCACCCCATAAATCTTGGATGTTGGATGGAAAACTCTGTTGAGACCTTGGCTTTTGATTACATACATTTGTGAAGAGGAAAAAAAAATTGCAGGTTTTATTTCAGCCCACTATGTCAGGCTGTCCATCAGCCCCATATGTCAGGCCATCTTTATGGACTCTTGCACTGCCCATTACCTGGATTACTTGTCTGTCACTGTAATATAAATTCTTAACCTACCAGCAACAATACTCTAAACCATAATTGTTCCAGTAATTGAAGCTGCCTCAATTCTGACACTCAACAACCCATTGTTTGCAACTGAGTAATTAAATGGAAGGTTTAGCTCAAAACCTTTTTCTGTTATTTCCTGTAGCAATTTAGCTGAAAGTGCACACTTCTCTTCACATAGGCAAATGGCATTGATTTGAACTTGGCCAAAACACAGATATTACTAACCAATGTCTTCTGCACAAGTACAGGGCAGAAATAAAAATAAATTAGTGGCATATTTAATACATTCAGATTATTAAAAAATGGAAATCACCAACATTAGCAAGTGAAAGAATAAGCAATCAGAGCCCTAGACAACCAGCAGCAGTACTAAAAGGCAGCCCCCCAGTTCCAAAAAGCTGCTCATGGATGCATTAGCTCTCTCTGCCTTACTGAAATTTCACAGCAAGATGTTGCAGTCAGCCAGCTAGAAGGGAGCAGAAGAATATTATACATGTGGAAACCTAACAGAAATAAAGTTATTTTATTATCTTGGAAAAACCCCGTATCTTTACCACAGGCGACCAAAGGTCTTATATGCAGGTGTCAATATTGAGTTACTTGGTAAGATAATATCATTATTTGAACTTCAACCCCTTTCCCTATATTCATGAATGAAGCCTTGCAGAACCCATCTGCACAAACATTAATACCTTACTATCCAGATTCAGAGCATGGTGATCCCCCTAAACAGTTGGTAAAGCTCGATCACCTCACTCTTCTTCACAGCTACCACACTTCAGGACACCTGCAGAGGTCAATGGCACTATCAGAGCACACAGCTCTGTAACAACCTGGCCCAAGGCAGCCTCAGGTATCACAGCAGAGCAGGGATATTCTGCTGAGCTAAAGCAAAGCAGAAAAACATCTCAAATAATGGCAGGAGGTGGTGCAAAGCACCTGCCTTGCACAGCTCTCACAGGGGCATCAGGGCAATGGGCCCTGCTTCTCAGCACCAGGAGTAATTGGCCCTTTCAGGCAGCCTTGTGCCCCAGAGAACATCCCCTACCACACAACCTTGCACAAACATTTCCCCCTTATCTCATTAATCCATGTTTTAGTGTCTCATGCACCAGGAATCTGAGGGATGGGCAATTTCACTGTGTGAAGCTAGCAAATAATTGAATTAAGGTTCAGTAATTGCAGTTATCACTACAAGACATATTCAAGCAAAAATAAGCTCAGCAAAGGACATATCTGACTTTAAGTATATGTGAAGAGTCCCATTAGCTTCAGCAGCATTTATCAGGTAAGCTGGAAATCACACACACGAGAGTGCAATAAAAAAAATCAACGTGTTTGATTTTGAAAGAACTCGGCAAATAAAGAAAAAAAATAAGGGATGAAATTAAAACTATTTAACATATTCCATGTCATGCAATAATATGATCTTTCTGTAACAGAAGAGATTAAATTCCTTTACACTTGTTCATATCCCTGTTGTACATGCAACACATCTGGGGATCACTTCAACTGGTGACAAAGGCTTTAGAGGATAAGGATCTGTCAAATCACCTACTCTCCTGATTCCTTCTTCAGTATTCAGGAGGTCACAAGCACAGCCTCAGCCAGCTCCATCAGTAAATCCATTTTTAGTAGTTAGTGTAGAATTGGAAATGCATTTGGGCATTGTGCCATGGCTGGATCTTGGCCATTCACAAATGTAACACAGGGATAAGGATCCCCACTTCTGCCTGGGCTCTGACTTCCCCTTCACATCATGATCTGTGTTCACAGAAGCTGGAGGGGCAACCAGATTTCACCTGGTTCTTTTGGTGACAGCTGGAATTCTCTGTTGTTGGAGGAGCTAACAACTTTGGGAAAGGCAGGAGACAGTCAGTAAGAGGCTTAGCAGATTCTTCTAACATGTAAAATCACTCTTGGAAAAAGACTCTTATTAGTATCTCAGTGGGGTACAGGATATAAAAAAGCAGTGCAGGTTTCAAACCTCTCCATTCTCTGTAGTAACTAAGGTAGGGAACTTAAGTACACTGCTAATATTCAAGAATGCCTGTATTTTTGTCCTCTTGTTTTACATCTGCAGAGAAAGATCAAGCCCATAACTCACAGGAGACTCCAATAATCAGTTCAAACCAAATTGCAGTATATAATTATAATCACACAACTGGCAGGCTTTGCTCAAGAGGATATATGAGCTGGCACGGCTGAGAGATCCAAGTACCACAGCCTATAACCTAAATAGAAATGCAGCTCAATAGTTAACAAAGCCAAATAGAGCTACAGCCATTGGCATTTGGTGCAGCCTGAGTCTGGTCTGTGGCTTGCATGCCTCGAGTTTCAGAGTCACAGAGCCCATCATGGCTCATTAGAACCAAAATCAGTGTCTTCACTAGGGGTGCCGTGGAGAAACTACAGAATGCTGCCCCAGTTCCTCCAGGAAAGTAGATGTTGATATGGATGTAGTATCAAGCACAGGTCTGGACCATCCCCTGGAGTCACCTCTCATTTTCTCCTGTCAGCTGCACTCCAGGCAAGGAGGCTACAGGGAACCACTGCACCTCCTCCCAAAATCACAGCCACAGCAACGCTGCTGTGCTGCCCTCAAGGCACTCCCCACATCCCATAAAACAACAGAGTTGGGAATGAGAAAAATAAAGACTGAAACCTCTGCTGATAAAGCAGCAAAGGATCCTTGCAGGATTCAGCTCCTGCTGGGCACCCAAGTCCCTCTCCTCTGGAGGACCACTCGGATGTTCCAAGCTCTCTGCTGAACCAGGACTCAAGCAGCCAGGGAGAATCAGTTACTGCCAGGCTCAGTTTTTTTGAGATAATCTGAATATTCTTTAAAAGTCTCTTATAAAGATTTAGACTTGCATTTTTGGCTTCATGAAAAACAGAACTGAAAGTCTTGTCATAAACTTACAGTTTTGAATAAAGAGGCTTTTTTGTCCTCAAAGCAATGAATGATTAACATCCTTCCCATTGTTACCCAAGAAGTTTTCAGATGTCAGATTCTGAATTTTTCTTGATCTGGGCTTGAATTTGGCATTTTAGTCATTGCAAAAATCTGTTTTTAAGCCTCTGCAGTTATAGCACAGTTTCCCCTCAAGACATTTTTCAGTACTCCTCAGATGGACGGATCACTGAGACTCTGTGTACTTTGAACCTCTCCACATGTATCAAAGACACAAAAAGCTGCTTCTTCGTAGCCTGATCTAACTGCAATTAAGAGTTTTTTCCCTGGCCCTGTCCTCATACAGAGATAAAAAGTGGAATTTAGTGAAATTATTACAAAGCTGGTTAAGCACAGGATATGACTAATCCTGTATTTCACAGCTGGAGGTTAAACTGAGCCTCATTAAACCCAATGTTCTTGCTTACCCACAACAGAAACAAATGGGGCATGACAGAGCTTTGCATGTGTGCATCTCTCTCACACACACTCAAACACTGAAATTCAGCTCCAGCCCTTCCAAAATTTTAAGTTGCAAGAAATTATATGATGGTCTCAAATTTGTAAGACTCAATTAGCCCAGTATGTCTCTGTCTATCTCTTAGTCAACTTCTGGATCCAGATCTTTTGAATTATATTTCCTAGGTTTTTAGGGAACCCTATTTACATTCTCGTAAAATCCCTGGATACCACAGGTGACAATCCCCAGAGCACACAGTACATCACCCAGATTTCATTACAAGTTGCAAAAGCTCATTTCTGTCGCTGATCATGCATTTTAGAAGTGCATGAACGTGCTTCCATGTATTTCTTTAGAGAATATTTATTTTGGTAGGTAGATTAGCTCAAATCTCTGTTGTCCAAAGTAAACAGAAGGAACTCCACTGTCTTAGAGGGCTTGAAGGTATTTTGAACTGCTCCTATAAAAGTGTACATTTCTTATTTGGGGAGGAAAAACATTTTATTCAATAAGTACATATTGTTACTTACATCTCAAGTCAACTTACTGGATAGCAAATTGGTCAGATCAGTCTTGTCATTGTAATTCATAGAAGAATTAGGTGAAATGGAACACCCATGGACATTGATTGGCTTTGCATGATATGTCAGGGTTTTTTTAAGATTCTGCTTTCACAACTAAGGAAGCAACATTTGAGGAATTCTGTTATCATATTTTGCATTTACACATGTAAGCAATGCAGTGCACTCTCAAAACTATATCAAAGTTTTGGCCTCAAGAGAGAAGGCCTCTGAAAACATGTTTCTTCAAGAGCTGTACTCCAAACTGCATGGAGTCCTGTAGGAATTCTCACCATTTACTTGAAAGGAATATTTGGATGTGACCCCAAGTATTAATCTCCTTTTTTATTACTTAAAATTAGTGTGCAGCTAAACACTGAAACACTGTCTAAAAATGGTAATAGAGGAACTGAGGGCACATCCCCTTCAGTATTCTGATTGTAAATGGAGACCAACTGCCTGGAAAGCTTTCATGTCTGAGTTGCTCTGTATTACTAAAGAAGAAAAATCCCAATTCCCTTGTGAGACCTTAAATTAAAGCAATTATACTTATCCTCCTCACACACAAACAATAGGTAGACTTTGGGGAAATCAGACAGGTTTGTAATTTTGTTCCTGTCGTGGTGAGCGTGTGCAGTGCTCCTGGCACAAGCCATGGCCTCAGACAAACCTCCAGAGCCAATTCACAGAGAGGCCCAAATGCTGTAAGACCTTATAGCAACTCTGCAAGCAGGAACTGTTAATGGCAGACTTGGCACAGAAGTGGTTGATAATAAAACAACAGGGGAAATTGCACTCTGACTCTGCTAAAGCCAGCCAGCACATTGTGGGCAACTTCTTTTTCTCCTCCTTGGGAAGAGATCAGGCTCTCCACTGAAAGGCATTTACATCTTTGTTCTTTGCACTGCTAACGATTGTCAGGCTCCTTTTGGCCCTGAGATCCAGATTTTCCCCCTTGTTTTCAGAAAGATATGCTGCAAACTGCCTGCTGAGTGCATGGTTGTGCCAAGATCCCATTTGCCTAAGAATTGTGGCAGCCTGCAGATGCTGTGGCCATGGAAGTTCCTTGCTCAAACACCTCAGCTCTGTTACAGGCATTGCCTACTATCATTTTATTAACTCTCCTTTTAATTCAGGAAAAGCATGCTGTTTCTTAAAGGTAAGACTAAGAACAGTTTTCAAGAACTTCTAGGGATGCTCTGAAGATCTTCCAAGGAAACTCTAAATCCCAGGCAGCTAGCAGGCTGAACTGCTGTGAAGTGCTGGTGCTACTGAAGTCTATTTGGCAATTTTAATTAAATACTCATAAATCTCAAGGGCTGTCACTCCCTAGAGAAGAATTTTTTTTTGTTTCTGCGCTGCACCAGGGGATTTGAAATTTTCTGTGAAAGAGGCACCAGGACTTCATTGTCAAATGTCCAGTTACTTGGAGCCTCACCTGCCCAGTGCATCTGATTTCTTTAAAGCTGGGCTTTTTGAAACAAAGGTGTGTAATGTGCCCTGAGCATCTCAGAATAGAAAAATGCCTCTGGCATTCCTGCTCTTAAGGGAAAAGGTAGACACAGCTCAGCAGACACTACAAACCAAAAAGCGTCCTGACAGCCAGCCCATGGTGCACAGTACTTAGTTACAAGGAGAGAGAAAAGTGATGAGTCCACACAGCCTATAAACTTCAGTTTTAGCTAAAAGTGCTCAGTTTTTGCATGTGTACAGAATGGGCTGAAAATGCAAAATAATGTGAAATAATGGCCAGAAGTTTTTTAGCCTTATTATGTCTAAAATGTATGCATTAGTTATGAAACCACCCAGAACTGACCTTTGGAGCTCCTAAATGCTGTAAATACTTAAGGAGAAAGTGTGTAATTAAAAATTCTTTTTTGTTCAAGGGGTAGCATGAAGTGGCTTAAGGGGTCTATTTTGTTCTTGGACACTTCTAGCTTAGAGAAATGGAAAGCAAATATGGTCTCCCACCTCAGGTATTACATCTTAGCAATATGGAAGGTACCCTCACCTAGTCAGCCAGACACCACTAATAACATCAGCTCTTCTGGGCATTGCCCACAGTGACACAGAAGAATAACAAGACTTCACCCACGTGATGTGGCACAGACCAAATGCATGCACCCAGCAGAGCCCAGTGCAAGTCTTCCCTGGAGAATGTGAGGCCACAGAAGTGATGCCTGTGAAGTTCTCCAAAACCAACACCTCTCAGAGCTTTCATTCATCTTCTTAACACTGCAACTAAAACTTCCAGAAACCAGCTACACCTGTGAGAAAGGTTCACACCACCCCCACCAGGCTTTGTGGGGTATTTGCCACTGTGGCTACACCACAGACACCTACCAGGACTGGAGAGCAGGACTGAGTGGTCTTTTCTGGTAGTACTATTTGCTACAACCTCTCCCCAAACAATATAAGCCAGGACAACAAAAATTGCAGGTTGCCAGAATTGCTGCCAGAGACTTTGCCAGCACAGCGATGGCATCCAAGAGCATGACATGGCCATGCCAACGAAACATCACAGCATAAACTGCATCAAAAAAGGTAAAAACTGGAGTAGTTTCTTCTCAGAGAAAGGAAAATGGAGAGGGTGATGAGTACTGATGGGTTAGCAATGTCAGAAGCATATAATTTTCCAACTGGAAATACAGATCATATCCTTCCCTAGAAAGCAAAAGTCAAAATAACCCACATACACGGCTATCATAGTAACACACGTATCTCCATTTGCTTTCCTCCCACTGCAGTGTGGCTTGTGAGATGGTATTTCTTGATCTCCAAGAATAAGAAAAGCTCTCTCCATTAACCTGTTCAAATAAGTCACTAGAAAAACAGAAGTGTGAATCCCAGCATACTGCAGGTGACATGTACAGTGCAGAGCAGCCACCAGGCATGGGCTGGGGAGCATTTGCCTGTCCCACTGAGGCTTTCTTCTAAAGTGCTTATAGAGAAAGGATATGTTCGGAAGCAGGAGAAAAAGTGCAAGCTCAGGATCCCCTGCAACAATTTGATTCCAGGATGGGCTACAAAGACACCACCTCTCAGCATACCCTCACTCCAGAGATGCTGAAAAAGATAAAGCAACAAATCTCACTCAGGATGCACCAGCCAGCAAAAGGGCATTGTGTCACTGGCCCCTGGAATATAAATCCAGCCATAAAGCTTGCAAATATCCTTTGCAGCACCAGCCTTCTCAGGTTTCTCTGGATGAAGCACTACTTCAGCTCTATGTTTAGCAGTTGGAAGGAAGCCAGGAAGACTTCCATAACCACCCCTGATTTGTTAATCCCTTAATGCACAGGCACTGTTTGTTACTTAGGACGTCAGGTTTCATCGCTCCTCAGCACGCTGGTGATAGAACTTCTTGACACCAGGCTGCAAATATTATTGCAAAGTCAATACTCCCAGGGAGAAAGCCAAGGCGAGTTGAAATGTGACTTTGGTGTTGACAAGCCAGTTTGGCACTGCAGAGTTCA
The DNA here is from genome assembly GCA_013397555.1 of Urocynchramus pylzowi. Classification (NCBI taxonomy): domain Eukaryota; kingdom Metazoa; phylum Chordata; class Aves; order Passeriformes; family Fringillidae; genus Urocynchramus; species Urocynchramus pylzowi. The sequence goes on from VZRH01006015.1 coordinate 1,220,514, forward strand.
AACAGCCAGGATCACCTGGCAACTTTCAAAACAGGAGAAAGTTTGCCAGGATCCTTTCTGACTGGAGTCTTATCCCAAGATCCGCATGGTAACAGCTAAACACTTCCCAATCAGACAAAGCAAGTAAAAACACAGTAAGTGGATTATGCTTTCTGGGAAAGTGCTGGGAACTGTATGTACATATGCATGTGAGTTTGTGTCTACACAGATTTTCCTAATCTCTCTCATTAAAAGAGAAAAAAATCCAGATCTGGGCGTGTAGCATGACAGACTGGAGGTGATGCAGCTCAGAATTCCCAGGGAGTTCAGCCAGCCCAGTTCAACAGTCCTGTTGCCCTAAGGAAAGCTGAGTCCCTGCTTATAATAAAAAAAAAAGTTATTTCCTAAATGTAATCTAAAAGAAGTAGTTGGATCCTGGTCTTTTGGGAAGGCTATTGAGACATCACACAGGGGCTGCACAGTACATCACAGCCAGGCTGGCATCAGTGACTGCTGCCACTGGGGATGTGACTGGCCTTCTCCAGCACACACAGCTATTTTAAGGTAATTTCCCTCCCTCCTGGATTCAAATATTTGTAATAATACAGCCCAAAAGGTGATGACACCTGAGGACAGTGGAGGAAAAGGCATAGCCTTCACAGCCAGGGCAGCATGCAGGTGAAGGGTTGATGTATGAACCTGAAGCAGCCCTGCACTACCCAAAATTAACTGGGTTTCATCCTCCCAATGCAATAAGCCCATGCAGCTATGCAGACCCTATTCATTTTCACTATTAATTACCAACTTCCTCTTGACCTCCTAAGGCAGATCTGACAGAGTAATGTGCTTGGCTGTGGCAGGACAAAGCTAGGCCAAGGGCACATGGAGCCCATCCCCAAACCCATGCACATCCCATCTGCCTATCAATAGCTCCAATTAAACAGCCACCAGACACCAGCTCAGCCACAGTTTGGGAGAAAGACAGGGGGAGTTAAAATCAAATTAGCAATCAATTAATACATGAAGCAACTACAAAGCTGTTGAGTTGAGCACCCTTTGGGATTTAACCCTTTGGTGCCCTATAAGATTTTTTGATGGCTAGTAATGCCAATGAGTATGCTGGGAGAAATCAGTAATCTTTAAAAAAGCTCAGAGTCAGGTCAAAATGTGTATTTCAGAAAAAAATAACATTTGACAAAATTATATTATTAAAATTTCAGTACACATAGAGCTCTCTATTATTTTTGTTTCTTTATTTTAAATGAGAATCTTTTAAAAATGTGACCCTGGAACAGTCTATTCTCCGATTTGGTGAAATGCAAAGAACAGCACAACATAAACTGGAAAAAAGGCATTTTAAAAAAATATTACAAAGGCTTTTTTATTTCCAGGCCTTATAATTGAGAAGAATCTGGAACAAAATGACTGTGAAACATGGTGCCTGAAGTAAGAAGCGAAGTATAGGAAAAAACTTTTAAAATGCCAGGAAGGTAGAACATAAAAACAGTGAAAGGATGCAAAGAACAGGAAAAAAAGGGTAACTTTTCTGATGGTTTAAATAGACAGTGCCTTATTAAATGCAGCAGGGCTGTCCCTGTTTACACCAACTGCTGTGTTTTACAGGGGATCCAGAGGACACACCAGACAGAATGGCTGTTTTCTGCTCACTGCTTGACATTGCTATATAAAGACAGGTAAGCAGCATGAGTGATCAAAAGCACAGTGGCACGTGAAGTAGACTTTGAAAGGGAGATGCAAGCAAAAAGTGCCCCTTTAGAGAGCCTGTTCAGATTTAAGTAAGATCTCAAATAAAAGCTGGGAGCCTGCACCACACACAACTATTCCCAAGGCTGTCCTTTGACAACAGTCTCCTCTTTCAACAAGATAAAAGTCAATGTAACTGGGCAAGCAAGACAAAATCCTACAGCAAGGACACAGGCAGAGCTGGACTCTCATGGCATCCCCAGGAGCAGAGGTGGGTCAAGGAGCTCTGCAGGGAGGCATCAATGCATCTCTGAAACACACAGAGACACTAACAGAGGATTCACCTTTTTCCTATATTTTTTTATCTTAACCAAAGGAGACCAAATTCTATCTGTGTGGGGTTAATATGAATTGTGTTCTTCCTGCACAGGATGTTTACCAAAAGCCAATGTGCATTAAAATGGGCAGTCAGACACAACCGTATGGAAACAGGAGAACTGAGCCACACTAGAATCTATAAGGCAATAAAACCTACCTGGGAAAGAAGTTTGTTGTCATCCTCCAGCAGCTTCACTTTTGTTTCAAGTTGCCTGATATAGTTGGAAGATGAATCTTTAGGAAAAGAGAAAAAAAAACAAACACATTAATTTTCTTGTGGTACAGGCAAGTATTGTGTCAAAAGCAACATGTTTTCCCACTCTGTAGAAGGCAAGTTTGGGAACAACTTGATGAATAAAACTCTATGTGTGTAGGGTGATGAGGGTCTCCATCAAAGGTTTTTTCATTAAAAAGCTGAGATTCAGCAACAGCAAAATCTTCTGTGAGTCTGCATCAATGCCAGTTTGAGAGACGGGTGATACAGAAGGAAAGTGAAGTTGAAACACTGTGTTTTGTATTTTCATAAAAGTAATTTCCTAGTTTTAAAAGCTATTCTCATTCATCTAGAATTCACCAAAATACTCCACAACAGAACAAGATGTTTCCTTTTAGGTTTGAATAAACAACTCCTCCAGACACGTGCCTTTTTCTTTCAAAAACAACTGAGAAACTCACAAAACCAAGCTGTTGGCACAGCTCTAAGAGGAGGTCAGTGCCACAACTCCCAGTGCTGTAAAAGGGGGAGAAGTGTATTCAGCAAGGCCACAGAGCTGCAGCATGCACACAGCCTGACACACACAACAAGTGCCTGCCCAGGACATCTGTTTTTTCTAGTGGAAGCACGTGACACTAACCAGAAAAACACCAGGACAATAAAATACTGAATACCCTCACATAAAATGGTAATATTCAACCTGAAGGAATGCAATGGCCAGTTTACCATTGCAGCAAGACAGCAACAATAGACAGGGTGGCCTGGCATAGAAGATAAGTCACTGGTGAGCTCTGTGGGTGGCTGACTGCTCTCCAAAGCATCTGGCTTTTGTTTTGAACCATGCTTTGAAGAAACACATTTCAAAATTTCACAGGGAAGAAAATAAAGGACACTGGGAAAACCTTTTCTCCATTCTCATTACAGCTTGATGAGTTCCTCCCATACACTTGGATCTCTGCAAAATTTCTCCTCCGGTTGTAATTTGAGTAGCAGAGGCCATTAGCTATTACAGCAGGAGGAAAAGTTTTGCAACATAAATCTATCAAAAACTACAAACATTTTCCACACTTCTAAACGGGCTCTGATAAGTGCAAAATTATAACTTCCCTCATCTCATTTATTGTGGTGTGACTGCAGAAGCCACTGTTCACCCCAGGACCTCCTGGTGAGCGTGAATCAGCAAGGAACAGGGGCCCCAGTGCCAGTGGGTGTGTGCTGCAGGGCCAGCACCTCCTGGGATCAGCCCCCCCTTGGAGAGCAGGCACCTCTGGCTGCAGCTCTGGCACACGAACTCTTGGTTCAGAGAGTTCAGAACACGGCAGAGGTTTGGGCTGGCTCTGTGCTGAGCAGCTTCGCTCTGCCCTTGCCAGGGGCTGCCAAACGCGCTCGGCACTGAGCCTGAATGCTCCTCCTGGCCACTCTGCAGAAGGGCTAGCAGGGAAGCTACAGCTAATCACTGAGACTGCTTTGGCCACTCAAGGGAAAAACTGGAATATGCTCAAAAAAGTGCTACCATAGACCAGTGCCAAACCACACAAAGGAACAGCAGGATGGATCTGAGTCAAGTGCCCATCTAAAGCACACTCTCAGAGGAAAAATGCTCATTTTTTTTACTGGATTATGCTTTGTTCAAAACCAGGAAATCCAAACAAGTCCTCGTGAGAAAGGTTAAGAAGACACTGTAGGGAGCTATGTAAGTTCAGTGAACAGCTTAAGTGGTGACAAGGCTCACAGCACATCGGCTTGAGCTGCAGGGAGCACAAACTCGGCCCAGCAACCACCCTAACATGGGGGAGTCTCCAGGTCAGAGAAGAGAACAAACCAAGTAGGCTATAGAATCAACCTAAAGCACTCTCCCTGTGAAGGCCTCGTGCACCACAGCATTAGCCACGCCAATGTAAGGGTGGCAAGCAGAACGCTGCTGTAGACCAGTGCTGAATGCAGCAAGATTTTGGGATCAGCATGAAAAATCTGCTTAATTAGTAATGAACCTGTCCTCCAGCAGGGTGCAAAGGGAGTTTGAGATTATTAAAGCCAGGAGGACCATGGATTCTTTGGTCTGACCTCCTCTGTGCCCCAGGCCATCACACTTTGTTAACCTACCCCTAAATTCAGTACAATAATATCCATTTGGCTAAACAGCTCCAAAACCAGTCTCCATCTCTGTCTGAAGACAACCAGAGACTACTGGCTGTGTGCTGAATAACAACAGCTTCCACGGGTAGATCTGGTCAGATAAGGTGTCCTTCTCACCTATGTTCCAGCTCCACCAGTACCCTCATTGTGCCAGCAGCTACAAGGAATTTAGGTTAGTTGGATGAATGGTGACAGAGAAGCTGCCATGTTCAGGCCCTGAATGCTACCAGGACTGACTGACTGGTTGACAAAAAGAATAAAGCATGACTGACAAAGAAAAGAAAATAGAGAATTATTTCCTCTCTGTGGTTTCATACCCCTTACCAAAAAAAAAGAGGATACCCCTTGGGAAGGCAAGCCCTGCATCGTTGGGAGCCACTGGTTCTGAAAGCCTGACCTGAGAAGTGCTAGAATTCTTCACACACCACTGTTCAACCCCAAACCATATTTGATGTCTGACCTCAGCCAGAAAACACCCTCTGACAACATAAAATATACACAGGAAAAAAAAAAAAAAAAAGGGAAAAATCCAAATGAGCCGTTTTGCCAGCAGAAGCTGTTCCATCTCAGGCAAAGGCTGTGAGACAGGGCTCAAAGCCATCCCAGTCCTTGCTATGCCCTCAGAGATTAACCACCTCCATCTTCTGGACCTGCCTGTGTTGAGGCACATGCCAGATGAACCATTTGCATCTTGATCTCAGTTTTAAAAAAAAAGCTTGTAACTCTCACAAGAGCAGGCAGTAACACTGCCAGGCTAAGCAGTGAAAACCCAGGCTAGGTTTCACCCATGTTATATCAAGAAACACATTCCCAACATTTTTCTGCCTCTAACCTTTCTCTTATCAGTGAGTTTCTGTCCTCTCCTGCCTCCCCCAGAGCCAGGAGACAAGGACAGCCTCACTGACCCATCCAGGAGAGGCAGCAGAGCTGGATCACTGACTGATCAGACCCTCACATCCCTTTTCCTTAAATCAAGCAAATGGTCCTCACTGCTGTGTCAGAGCCTGCTGCCAGCTGTGAGCAGTGCTCCACCTTCACCAGCCCAAAAGCACTCTCCTCAGTGGCTGGAGCAGCTCCCAGCCTCAGGTACTGAGTGTACCCCAGCACACTCACCTAGCCACACCTCATGGCACTGACTTTGTGTCCACACACACCTGCTAGTGCCCTGCTGGTGACCAGACAGTATGGTGGTCAAGGACACATGGTCAAGGATAAGCTTTCTGGCAGTCAGTGCTGCCTGGGATGCCATGGGGGCCAGCATCCTCCTCTAGCTACCCCTTGGGGCCACAAGAACCAGCTGCACGAGCAGTGGGTGCCTTAGTGGACCAGATGGCACCAGAGGGAAGGAAATTTCCCATCAAAACATTTCACATCCCACTCAGCACCCTCCCTGTGGCAGCCATCACACAGAAGAGGAAGCTGGGGGGAGAGGCAGAACGTGCCCTGCCAGGCTGCTACCCACGACAGCAAAACGGGTGAAAACTGCAATCACCATCAGCCATAGCCCACTCGCATAACGTAAATTCTACAAGCTAAATTGTTCACAGAGCTGTAAAACCTGAAGTCCTGTTTCTTTACAAAGCCTTGGAAAAACTAATTGGATGTAGAGCTCTCCACATTATCTTCCATGCGCTCCAGCTCGGGAAGGCGCATTACTGTTATTACCCACCCTCCTCAAGATTTACTGTTCTGAAAAACATACTCCATCTGGAATGGGATGTAATTCAGCTTGGATGTAATCTAGCTGAGTAACTTTTCTCCACATAGATAAACCACTTAATACTCATTACAGCTAAATGGAGGCAAGACAAATCAGTCTACCTTGTTTTAACTCAATGGTCTCTCGGAGAGCAGGGAACTGCCTGGCTCCTCAAGCTTTGTAAAAACATAAATTAGAAATTGTTTTAACAAACAAAACAATCTTGCAGCCTGCAGAGCACAGAACAGTGTAATTTAAAAAGACACTTGTAGCCTTTCTGATTCTCATCTGAGATTTCAGAGGAATCTGGCAGAGGGGTAAATATGATAAATTACACATTTATTTTGACAGCAGCAAAATAAATGGTTTTATTTCCTGGTATGCCACTTCTCCAACCACAAGAATGCAGAGCAGAGGTTTGTGTGGTAGCTGCGAGGTTGGGATTGAAACACTTTTATTTAAGACCTTCTCATAATGAGGTGCTAGCACCTAAATGAATGTAAGAAAAAAACTGCCCTTTACTTAAGGCAGTTCACACCACAGGTGTCAGAAAAGGTTAATGTAGGTGTCTGTGAGATGAGAAAATTGTTGACAGCCCTTTGATGGGACTCATTCGCAGCAGGACAGTCCTTGCACCCAGTCTGGGCAATACCAAACAAAACGGCAAGAGCAGACTTGAACCAATAGAGGTGCTTTAGTCCTCTTCCACAGCACCCCATTGAGGTTTGATTTGTCTTTTTGGTTTGCCTTTTTGTTACAAAGCACGGGTTACACAGTGTCCAGCTGGAGTGCTGGCTGGCAGGTCAGGGCATGGTGCCCACTCCAGCTCTGTCCCCACACGCAGCTCAGAGGTGCCCACACACCCAGGAGCGAGGCTGGACACCCACTGCTTCCACTGCACTTTTCCCCCAGGAGCTACTTTAACTAAGCATGATTCAGGACAGTAAAGCACAGATATATTTGTCAATGTCCTGCAAACAAGGCTCTTCCTACCCTCATAAAAAGCAGCATCCCTAAAGGGATTCTCCCAAACCATGGAGGAAAGGCACACGAAGGAATGACACTCTGCCAGATTTGCACCTTGCAGGCAGCTGCCTTCTTTGAATGATAGAATGCTGACATTTTCTCTTCCTCTCCTTCCATCAAAGATCATCTCATAAGAAGGCCTTCACCTGTGCTCAATAAAACACATTGCTGTTTGTTGGCAGTTTCATTATCACATCTCTGCTCTTCCCCACAATATTTCATATTCGTATTGCTCTACTGGTCTTGCTTCTTGACACACACAAGCAGGCTGAAAAATGGCCAGTGGTTATATCTTGTAAAGAAGTTGATTTATTAAAGCAACAGCACTCTTTCAGAACAGCTGGAAAGCAGATGAAACTCATATATCTTGAATATTGTCATTAAAGGAAACTATTGGTAGAGATGGACAAGTGCACCACCCTTCCTTTTCCTAGGCAGCCCCCATCCTTCTGCTCCTACCAGAAAACCCCAATCCCAATGTCCTGTTTCAATGTCCAATTCAAATGCCCAGTTTCCTGACTGGTATGCAAGGCAAGTTTTAACAACAGGCTTAAGTCAGTGGATGGCTCCAATGTGAGCAGGGCCACCACAAAGCCAGCGCTGAGTTACTTTGGTTTCACAGCTGCTGCCCTCTGCTATGGCACCACCAGGCTTTTCAGGGTTTTCATGCTCATTGGTTTGCCTTGGCACAGAATTTCAGAATAACCTGTGTGGGAAGGGACCTTTAATAGTCACCTAGTACAGCCCCTGCAGCAAGCAGGGACATCTTCGACTAGAGCAGGCTGCTCAGAGCCTCATCCACCTGTCCTTGAATATTTCCAGGGATGGGGTATCTACCACCTTTTGGACAACTTGTGACAGAATTTCACCTCTCTCATTGTACAAACTTCTTTCCTTATATCTAACCTAAGCCTGACCTCTGTCAGTTCAAAGCCATTAACCCATCTCCTATCACTACATACCCCCATAAAAAGTCCCTCTCCAGCTCTCTTGTAGCCCCCTTCAGGTACTGAAAAGCTACTCTAAGGTTTCCTTGAAGCCTTCTCTCTTCCAGGCTGAACAACCCCAACTCTCTCAGCTTCTCCTCAGAGGAGAGGTGCTCCAGACTCCTGATCATCTTCACATCTTCATGATCATCATGTCCAAAATATCATACTCTACTAATCCCAAATCCCATGCCATTCCAGTAGCATTTTAGTCACAATTTGGGGTCTCCCTTGAGATGTGGTAAGAGAATATGCAACAAGGTCTATGGTAAATAGAAGCTCCCAGTGTTTTGTACCTCTGCAAGATATTCAGCAAGCAAATCATACCAACCTGCTCTACCTCTTGTCCCACCACCTCATTCACCATGGATTGTGTAGGGAGAAGTTTCCTCTGCACTCTGTCAGCCAGTGTTTAAAGAGGTGGCAGGAATGCACTCACAGAAAGAGAACTAAGGCCAAATCTTAAATATTTCCATAGCTGAGGTGCAGCACATCTACTGAACAGACACTGCCTTAGATTACACTAAATAAATAAAAGGCCCATCTGTATCACCCAAAGCCACCCACAATAACATCTGTCTGAATAAGACTGGTAGGATCAGGCCTCATTTTCAAAGTGCAGGTGATAGCTTAGGTATTCAAACACTAGTCAAAACAACAGAGAAGTGTGCAGCCAGTCCAATCACAAATAGCAAAGAAATGTGCTCTCAGAATAACACACATTTTTAACTCTAACAAGACTGGCTATGCACAGGCAACATGGTTGTGCTGCAGCTCTGACAGGATGGAACATATGCCACTGCAGCTATCCAATTAACATTTCATAGCAAGCCTCTAACTACGAGCTCTGAAGGTTTTCAAGACTCTGTGCTCCTGACTCAGTTCATTAGCCCTCTTGGGGTGTTTAGCAGCCTCAAGCTGGTCTGTGAGAGTCTGGGAAGGTCTCTCCTGACTCTGGTTGTTACCACTCACTACTGTGACTCCCAGCCATGACATCATCTCTGCACACAGCAAAATATCTGCCCACAATGACTGTCACAGTTCAGGAGCTCCTGAAATCAGGATTTCACTAGGAGGTGGCTGATGGGGAAGGAGGAGTGTGTGTGTGTGCCCATGTGCTGCAGCATGGTGGCTGCCAGTTTCCCCTTCCTTGCTTGGGTGATGTGTACATGACAATCTTTGTGGGGGCTGTCCCTTGATCACAGCACAGAACAGCAGGCACCACTGGAGAACATCTGCATCTGAGGATGCCTAACCCTCACAACCATGAAACCTGCCAAACAGGAAAGTGGTAAAACACCTCCCAATCCTGTCACCTGAAACCACACCTTCCCCCTCCTGAGGGGACAACCAGGAGCTGCTCTTCTGCTGCTAGGAGTGGACAAGGACCACAGTGCTGCTGTGGCTCTCCAGGGCTCTCCACAGCCCTCCTGTAAGCCTGCATGCAGAGGACAGCACCTTCACCAGGCTTCTCAGATGTGCTGCCTGCAGGACAGACTGCCTCAGCCCTGGTACTTGTCACTGCTGGTCAGCCAGGTTTCCTGGGGAGATCTTTCCTGCTACTCCCTCAGAAATTTTGAAGGTTAAACAGCCAAGGAAAAAAAAAAAAAAGGTGTTTGCTTTACAAGTTGTGTTTAATGCCTGACTGTGGGCATCACCCCAAGAAAAATCAGTGTGAGTTTCTGATGGTTCAGCCTCAGACTAAGCTTTCAGTGGAGAGTGAATAGGCTGTAATTAGATGAAATAAGCAAACACAGCAATAGAAATATTAATTTCCAAGACACGCACAGCCAGACAGTCTTGACTGGTGTACACGTAACAGAGAAAAGCTGATTTGCATCCCCTGCAGTGCTCTCGCTCCCTGCACAGGGAAGCCTGCCCTGCCTGAGAGATCAGGTGCTCTCCAGATCAATCCCAGGTGCTGCAATACCTGCAACACCCATCATAGCCCAGTGACACCAGGCAAAATTCAGGGTTTCCTTGGCCTCTTTAAGAAGCCTTTGCTGTGCAATCACTGGATGTACTCAATGATTTCTGCCTGAATGCAGACAGGACAATTCTAAAGAAAGTACAACAATGTTCAGCTTTCAGGTGGATCAGAGTGAGCCTGTCTTCCAGACACTGTGGGGCAAGAAATTCCACACCAGAGCTTACTAGATGATATGAAGGGAGACCAAAAAAAAGAAGAGAAAAAAAAAAAAGAAGAAAAAAAGAAAAAAAAGAAAAGAAGATACAGAAGTTGGAGGAAAGACGGGGGAGGATCAGACTGACTACTGGATGTGATGCTGTGCTCATAAAAACTTGCAAGAGAGGAAAAGATGAGTAACACCAATAAACTGGAGGCTCTTTGAGGGCCTCGTGCCTTAGTTAACTCAGCTTCATTCAAAAAGCTTTGCTTCCCATGCCAGAGCTGCACTGTAGCAGTGCAGGATCTTCTGCTGTCACCAATCCCAGCAGAGTAAAGCCATAGCCCACTGACCAGTGCCAAAGAAGTGACTTAAGAGATCATCATAATCTTCCTTATCCTGTACCTCTCTACTATTGCCACAGATGGACAAGGGCTGATCTACCACAGTATGGCCTGAGCAGGACCTTCCAAGAGAGTCTAATTTTAGAAACAGAGAGATGAAATGGAGAGATAAATCCTCTGCTTTTGGTAGACCCATGGATTGTTTCTCCTTGGCACAACAAACTCCTTGGTCCACATGAAGGAATGGCCAGACTTGGCTCAAAGTTTGGGTCCTAGCAACCAGTTGGGTTGCACTCTCCTGTGGGGGAAAACAGAGGTGAACAAAAAGTTGTGTCACCAGCGCTTGTTAGAGGAGTGAAGCTGCAAGTCACTCACTGCTAATGGGATTCTGCAGCTTTAATGATTATGAAAAGGTTAAAATGACCTGCCAGGCACCCTCAGCTGTTTAAGCCTCTTTTCCTTCCTCGTGCTGCTTTAATCTTGATAGCATGATCACGTGACCAGGTCAAAAAAAGCCCCAAAGCCGATTAGTGTCTTTCCACTGGCTACAAAGGGCTCAACGTTTGGGGCAGCGTGGATGTTTCAGCAAGAGTGGCCCATTTTGCTCCACAGCCTTCTTTTGGGGGCACTGATGAACACTGCAGCCTCTAGAAGTCAGCAAGAGAGTATGGTCCCAGGGGAAATTTCCTGAAACCTATGGGACAGGCTGTACTCATTTCTGTTTGTATCAATCCAGTTACTCAATTCCTCTCTCCCATTGCCAAAACCCAACCCTTCCTGTCTGACTTTGGATACTGCTGTGGTAGCTGCTCTCCCTGTCTCTACAGCATCAGCCAAAGGCTCAGTCCATCCCAGTGCCAGCATGCCACGCTCACAGCCTCTGCCAAGGTCAACCCGAACTTTTGTGGCAGCATCCTTTGATTCCTCATTCAGCATACAGCAGTCCTGTGAAAAGGGTCTTGGAGGCTTCTGCAACTTGTAAACTGTGCATGAACCAGTTGTTAGGCTGAAAACAATATCTGAGATCGTATCACGATGCAGAAACAAGAGACCTGTATGTAAACAGGGGAAATAATCCTCCTTTACCAGTGCTGTTAAAGATCTTGAATAGGGATCTGTGTCCAGTTTTAGGCATCATACTTCAAGACTCATATGGGCTACTTGAAAAAAAATCAGGAGAGAAATTAGGAGGATCAGAGTGTGGAAAGTATAATCTAGCAGGAGAGCTTGAAGGAATCCAGCTTGCTTAGCCTGGGGAAGAAAAGACCAAACATAGAGGCAGTAATGGATTCAAATATGTAAATGATTGTCAGAAAAATAAAAAAGTGAATAAATTGTACTCCATCCAGGAACAGCAAGGTCTCTAATAACAGCAGTATTTAAGGGTAGAAGAGGTTGCCTTGGGAGGCAGTGAAATTGCCATTGATGATGACTTTCACAAGCAGGTTAAACAAACATCTGTCAGGAGCAGTTCAGGTAGAGCCAAGTCTGACCTGGGGCAAAGGGATTGGTTAGGTGAAACTGAAAGCCCTTCAATCCTGTTTTCCATGTCTACCCTGTACAATATCACATGAGGAAAATCTGTGGATGTTTCACTTTAATTCTAGAAAGCAAACATCACAAGTTACTTGAAGGCAAAAAATGAAATCACTAAGCAGCCTCTGTTGTCATGTCAGATTCAGCAATCTGAAACCTCTCATGCCTTTTGGTTTTCCATCACCTGCAGAAAGTCTCACCTAATTGCAGAATGGCTGGCAAAGAAGAAAAGAGGGCTGGAAAGACTGTAAGGAGAAGAACAAGTGCTGGGGTAGGGCTCTCTGACACGACTGGGATGTTTGCAATAAAAAGGTTATATTAGAAACAGATGGCTGTGTAAAATACAGACAGGTTTGAAAAGTCAGTACTTCCCCACCAAAAAAAGAGGGTTTTTATCTTTAAGAGTTATCCAGCTTTTCCACATAAATTCACAGTCCTAAATCACAGAAGGCCAACATGCATGAAGCTTGGTATGACTATAGTAACAACATATGGTCTCTAGCTGAAAGAGCTTAAAAAAGAGGCTGCTCAGTGCATGTAGGCAAGCTGGAGAATGCCAGGAAACCACGTGGGTTAGGAAACAGCCTCAGAAGCACTGACAGTCAACTGTGGTCAAGGCTCATAGGCACCCTGTCAGAGGAAAGGGCTGGAGAGGGCTACAGAGACAGCAGATTCCGTGTCTGTGAGTCTTTGGGCAGCACAAGTGAAAGCGCTGGTTTGAAAATTGAGGATGGGAAATGGAGACTGGGTTGTTTTAAGTTATTTTAATAATCCAGAAACCTCCACAATAAGTTGTTACCTTCCCCAAAACAGCCACATGGTCTTTCGAGACTGAAAGGTAGCTATCAGAAGCCCAAATCCTCTTGGCTTCATGCTAGTTAAATCAAAAAGAATTGCAAATGAAAGCCAAGCTGGGTTCAGAGTCCTCTGCCACCCTGTCACAGTCAGAAAGCTCTGGAAATAAGGCCTATCTGAAATGTTTGCATGCACAGCTGTCCTGCTAAATTGTCTCTTACAAATCCACGGAAATGAGCACAAGTGCTTCCAGAATCTCTTCCCTGGTCCCCAGTTTGCACTATTGCTGCTCCACTTCTCAGCAAGGAGAAAAAGAGTGAGCATCCACAATGAGCATTTTTCTCTTTCATCTCATCACACTAATCAAAGTTGCACAGGATGTTTGTCCCCAGATCTGATCCCACCCAAACACATGCAGATTTGATCCCACCCTTGGAGGATTTGGTGGGATTGTTGCAGTTCCAAAAGCTTCCCCAGATTTGACAAGACCTTTGCTGAAACGTCTCAGTTTTCATGGCCAACTTCAAACTATCGATGGCTCAAAACCCAGTGAGAAAGACATGAGGTTAATCCAAAGGCTTGTGAAAGGGAACAGTTGTAAATGAGCTTTGCTTTGACATTTTAGGTTTCTTTGAATCCTTTAACACATTCTCCTGGATAGATTAACATTACCTCCGAGGTAAGAAGCACTTCCAAGTTTCAGATGGCTGTAAATCTTCTATTCAACACTGCACATACAAAAGGGCCAGTAGATTTTATGCAGAAATTCCCACTGCCAGGAATTCTGCTTAGAAACTGATAGCACAAAGCAGTCCAGCTGCAGAAGGGCTCTCTTGAATTTACAAAACTATTTCCTAAGCAACCTGTGAGGGGAAAGGCAGATTACCAGATTAATTGATGGGAGTTAATTTGTAAAAAGGCTAAATAAAATCTCAAATAGTTGCAGAAGTTTTCCTTTGCAAACATCAAGCTGAAACTTTTGCAGGCTCTAAAAATGCATTTTGGGCTGTAAATCTGCTCCCCCTTTTTGCTTGGGAAGATTCTTCTGGACAATAAATGCAGTGAGCCTGGAAGAGGGCTGCATAATTATCCACTCCACACAATGGAAACCAGCCTTTCCAATACGGTCCTCAACCGTCAGGAATCCAAGCTGTGTGATAATTAAAACTCAAAAATCTTCTTCCATCCAGAGAGAAATTAAACTTTCATTTCCACTCCTCAAATAACCTAACCATGTCCAGGAAGCTCCCTAATAAAAAAAAAATAAAAAATCATAGATGCAAATGATGCCCTTCTGAGTACTGACAGGAAAAATTTAATTGGCAGTGAGGAAAAACTAATGATTAGGTTAATGAAAAATAGGCTGTATTGACTCAGGCCACTCGACCATTCTGATGAGGGTAAACAGCCCCCCCTTCCTCCTCCCTGCTCCCCTCGTCTTTGTCTGCTGGGCAGGGCAAGGCTGAGAGCAGGAACGCATTCAAAGGCAGTGCCTCGTTGGGAAAAGGCTGGAGTCAGATCAAAGTCCTTCCACCCAGGGGCCCACAGGAGCCCAAAGCTTGCTGAATGGTCTCCATGTGCCCATGAATTCATTATCCACCCCCACCCCCCCCACAGGCTGCCCTACATCTCATCTTTAACCTCAGCACTGTCTGCCCCCATCTCTCTCCCTGAGCCTAAAAAAGTGTAAGGTAGCAAAGGTGCTAATGCTTTTTCCAGCAAAAAACATTTACCCAGTTATGACTGGCATTTATGCACAGGATGGCAACAAACCTCATTCCCAGCTGGGGGCTGGTGGGGGAGGGCTCTTGGCCAAGAGGCCAGGCAGATGCCTGATTTCACAGTGCCACTCCACTTGGGATGAGGGCTGGTTGGGAAAGGTAAAGTAGTTTTTGGTAGGAAAACACTCTTATTAAAAGTGCTTTTTTTTTTTTTATCTCACACACTCAGTTTCAAGCAATTTTCAGCTCTGGATAAAATTTCTGGTCAGACCCTCAGAGAGAAAAGGGGAGAAAGCCTAAAATAGCTGTGAGTCCATGGCTTAAGGCCACCACCAGGAAAAGTCTAAATCCCTGCACACTAAGCTCTTCTGGAGTTGGGGATTGCACATGAATGTGTCAAAGACACAAATTTCTGTGGCCAGGGATATGGAGCTTTGCTAAACTGCAGGCAGAAGTCCCACACCCAGTCCTATTTGCCAAAAATAACTGCAGTTGTAGACTCAGTGATTCCTACCAGCAAGGATGGGCACCTGTGAAGGCTCCAGTGTTCACCTACAGTTCAGTTTTGGATCTCTCTGTGTTTTGCAGTTAGCTGGTTTAAAGTGCTGGGCTCTCCCAGAGACCCAGTGTTTTGGGAAGAAATGCCCTGCTGCAGTCCAGAGCAGAAGACTCTGTTGCCCTCTACCTGCTCCCCTGTGATCTGAGGATTTTCTGAGGAATTTATTTTCTCTTCCCCTGCCCAGTTCCTCCTTTCCATCCAGCAGCAGAAACTCCTCAGCCTCATGCTCTCCAATTGAAGCCTGCAGTTAAACTTTACATGCTACAGTTGCCTTCTAACTTAACTGGCTTTGATAAACACAATCCAATGGTGGTGTGAGATCATGAGATGAAGGTGAGCTTCTTCCTAAACATCTTTAGGGACTCACTACAGTCAGGAGAAACAGCCACACACAAAAAATTATAAAGTATGTATGCTTAATTCACTGTATTTCAGTGTCAAGCTGGAAGATGGCACGGATCCAATCCCCACCAGCTTTCACCTGAGAAAAAATTCAACCAAAAAACCATAAACAACTGTGTCACAGAGAAGAGCCTTTATGCCATCAAATTACACACAGAGAGCAGAGACAGTTGCCTATGTTCTTACCTGAGAGTGGAGGGAAATCCTCATTTTGGACAACAGCAATGCCCCTACTCCTACCTGCAGCCCTTTTTGGCCTGCACCCGCTGCCCTGCCACGGGAGTCAGCAAGAGGAAATTAAACAGGAGAAGGGCTGTCAAGTGCAATGTGTTGGCTATGCCAAAACAGCATGGGCTTTGTCAGGACCGGCTGGGAACAGCAGTAGGCCAACCAAAAATATGCTCTAACCCAGAACTGAGCAGAACAAGCACTCCAGACACCTAAGCAAGTGACACAGGGTATGGCTTAAGAATCCAAATACAGCAAATGTATAATTCATGCCTGAAAAGAAAGGCTAGACAATGCATACCTAAGAATTTCATAATGCACAGTGTCTGATGGGAGTAGAAACAAGGTGGAGGCACAGATTACAGTGTATCACTGGGTTGGATTGAAACAATGAGACAAGGGAACAAAACCTGTTTTAAAACAAGTTAATAGTACAGTGCTACTACAATAACAATAGGAGATATCATTTAGAAACAGCAAGTCTATCCTCAGATAAGATTCCCTAATAACTGTAACTCGCTCTTGTCCATACTACCACCCTGAGCCAAGAGTTTTAGGGAAGTACACTACAGAGCTGATTGATTCATGCCAGAACTGGCCCCTTACAGGGGATGCTGAGCGACCCTCACTGTGAGGGCAGCTGTCCTGGCAGCAGCCCACAGGGAAAATCCCTGGTGATGACAGCAAACCAGGGAACTGCCCCATCACCTTGTGTGGGGTAGCCAAGGAGAGCCCAAGCATTTGGCCCCTGGGGATAACAAAATCAGTCCCACAGTGATTCAGAGTGCAGGCAGTTGGAGGAGACCTTCTGATCCTCCAAGCCAAACAAGTGCTCTGCAAAGGGCTGTGTGAACCTTTGCCATGTTTCTCTGAGGTTACATGCAGAAACTAAAACTATGCAACACTGCCAGCCTTCCCTGTTATTTATTAACTAGTTTATTGCCTCTCACTCCAGCCCTTTGGCCTGGCTGCTGACAGCACCCTGCCAGGCAGGTTGACGTGAGCTTTTCTAGGCTGAGGCAGCCTTCATGGCTCACTCTCAGCCCCACCACTACAGCAGGGGCCCATAGGATCCACCTGTGTGCTGGCTTTCAAGTGCATACTCTCTGTTGAAGAGCAGGCTCCCAGCAGTGTGAAGCCCTGCTCCCTCCCTCCTGTCACAGTCACCAGTAGGCTCTGCCTACACAACATGGCAGAGATGGGCAAAGGGAAGCAGTGTGGAAAGGGACCCTGTGATGAACATCTTCATTCCCAACCACGTGCTGCTCCAGGCATTCCTGTCTGCTCACTGCCTGGGGCTCCTCTGTGTCCACATCTCAGGACTATCTGACAACTAGGAGAGGGAGAGAAGAAGGTCTTATTTCCACAGAATACCTATTTGTTGCACCCACAGAGGAAGAAAAAGACTGCTAAACACAAGTCCCCTAAAGCTGCTGATATCCCCTATCTGCCCCCCAAATAATCAGCTGGGTTCATTTTCTAGGGGTGTATGCTGCACAGAAATGGGAAACAAATCATTCAGCCAAAAATAAAGGGTGTTTCATTGGTTCAGGCACAAGGATAGTGAAGTAAAATACATGGATGGTCAAAGTAACACCATTCATAAAAGCATTAATATGTTTCAGGTCATCTAGCACAGAGGTTCCCAAATTGTTTTGTTTGCCAGTTACTCCCACTCTTGAGAAAAATGTTTTACGTCCTCCCTTTTACAAGTCAGACATTACATAGAAATAGCATTTTGAAAGGCCAAAACAATGAGGGGGTGCTATTTCAGGACCTACCAGAGCCCTAACACCAGGACAAGTCCCAGCTGCCAGCTTGCTGGTAGCATCCTGCTTTGGAAGACAGCAGCCCACAGCTCCCTGGAACTTGAACTTCAGCTGAAGACCCTGCAGCCCCCTCCATCCCTCCAGAAATGTACTATCCCTAGGGAGCAGACACATCTCCCTGGAGCCCCTGAAGTCACTGATAACATCCATCTCCTTCCCAAAGCCAGATTTTTCTCACGTTGTCATTTAAACACAACTCAAGTAGGTAAGTGCCCCATTGCTTCCCTTGAGAAACTGTGCTGCAGCCTAATAGCTTTCACCTTGAGGAAGCATTTCCTGACAACTTTCTCCTTCACCTAATTTCATCCTATTAATCCTGGTTATACAGGCTAGAGTCACCCCACACCACACCTCCCCCACCTTGCAGGCACAGGGGCTTGCTGAGTGCATTCCTGCTGAGGCTGCTTGCTCCCACTGCCAGAAAAGTGGAGACCCAACCTCACACTCCCTCACTGCCAACTGAATCTCGGCAGGCATGCGAGAAATGCCTGGGAAGTTGCTTGCATGGAGGGATTTGTTCTTCCCCCCTCCTCCCCATCACTGCCAAACACCCTCTGAATGTGGTTCTAAATGACAGGTTGCCCCTGCCTTTCTCTAGGAAGTGCTTTGCAATGCCAATCTCCATCCCATGAACGCACAGCCTGCACAGCACTATTTGTGTTGACCAACAGGAATTTAATCAACCAACAATAATAAAGTGGGTAATACTCAATTGTATGAAGCCGCCAGTCAGATGAAAGGATTTACAAAGGCTGGATTGATCTCCAAGCCCTGGCAGCTTTCCCACGGTCCCCTTCTAATCTGTGGAGCCAGAGAGAATACATGAAAACTCCAAAATCTGGGTTTTCCTGCGGGGTGTGTTAAGTTCAAATGTGCATTTTTTTCGTGTCCCCCTGTTCTGAGGCGGGCTCTTCCCTCACCCTAAAGGAGCATCGTGCCACAGCAAAGCCCCTTGGAGACAGCCAGCTTATGTAACCAGTAATGCCATAAGCACTACAATGTCTTTAGGGACAAAAAGGCTCAACACAGACTCAGACCAACTGCAGCCAATTCACTGCTGAGAGCTAAAGAGAAGAAACTGGTGTTACACTGGGAAATCCATCAGCATGAGCAGCGTTGCTTTAGCAGATAATTTCCAGCAGGTATGAAAACATCTGACACCACAAAGCATTGGCAGGATGGTGTTTGCTTACCTGGGGGAAGAAAGGAAACCAAGGAAATGCTCCAGGGCATCTTTTGGCTGTAAACAGCCCGATGTATGTGCTCTCAGAGCCCAGGTATTTGCATGTGACCCCTCTGGCCCTGCACTTATGCAGGCTGCTGGAATCCCCACCTTCCTTCTGCAGAACCTGCCTGCACTTCCAGCAGGGAGCCCTGCAAGGCAGGGTCAGATGAGGGTGTCACTGGGTCAGCACTGTGGGACTTGACCCATTTGGGGTGACACTGGTCACTGCTGTGCAAGCCAACATGATAGAGGGAGGAGAGGCTGATTCAGGCATGCCACCCCCTGCACAAGACATGGTCCATCAGCACTGTGGGTCTCCTCTTCCAGAACCTCAGTGGCTCCCCCTGAAACACACAGCCACTAGCACGTGGCTGAGCAGTCCCATCCCATGCAGCCAGAGCACTCAGTGGCTTTGGAAATGACCTATGGCTCACATCATCCAGACAGTCACAGTACTGCTGATTTTACAGCCATCTCCCCACAAACCAGCTAAGCATCCAGGCTTTGGGCCTGAGCTGCAGGAATTGAGAGCAGCTGTGACACTGCCAGTGGTGGCTGCACAGGGGCCACCAAACCCAAAGGTAACACTCCTGGACTGGGAAGTCCTTCAGCTGCAAATCTCTGGTGGCTGGGAGAGTATTGCAGGGAAACCCATCATCATAAGTGGTCATCACTTTGCCCTAGTTCTTATTCCCCTGAGCACTACTGGAGACAGGACATCAGGCCAGGGGCATCTTCAGTCTGACCCGAAGTAGCCATTGTCACAGTTTTCAGGCTATTTTCATCTCTGCTGATCACGTGGCTCAGAGGCACTGCAGTGGAGGAGAGGAGCACAGCATCAGGATGGCCATTGCTCTGCCCCACATCCAGCCACACTCACCCACACACCACAAGATGGGAAATTAAACAAACCCATAGAAGAAGTTAAACAAACACATAGAAGTACCCAAGCAGGGGAGGCAACACAGCAAAACAGCAGCATTAGCCAGCAGCACAGGCAGACTGGCAGCAGCTGCTTTCCAAGGGTCAGTGCAATATCTGATTCATCCACATCCCTATCACCTGTCATAGCAGAGGATCTAATGAAAGACACTTCAGAAGCCCACCAGAATAATAATTTTACAATCAATCAACGAAGAACAAGAAGGTGTGGGAGAGCCCTACAAGCAGTGATGCCTCCCTTGGCTAGGAATCAACTGCATGAGCAAGCTGAGAGCCCACAATATGGGCACTGGCTCTGCTTTTTTATGGCCAGACGTGGTTTGTGGTAGGAAGAAATCAGGGACAGATTTCCTGTAGTGGGAGGAGGTTTGGCAGCTTTCACCCTTGAAGCCAAGGTTGTGTTTAGGAGGTCAAATACCTTTGTCTACAGATGTATTTACCACAAACACTCATCAGAAAAACAAAGTAAACATCTCTACACAGTTGTGAGCAATCTCCTTTTCTAACCCCTTTCTTCTTTAATCCTGAGGAGAGACCAAAAAGGCCAGCCTGGGAGCCACACCTCCATCCCACACTGGCCAGCTCACATCACCTCCACCAGCTGGCTCCAGGGAATAAACACACACATGCACCCAGCAGCTCCCTCCCCTCCAATCTGCACTAATCTCCCCCAGTGTCTGTGCTGCAGAAGATAATTTAGAGGTGATGGCGAGCTCCTGAACACATCATCTCTCTCATACAGCAATTAAATGTACATCACTGCCTGCCTGTCCCATATCCTTGGGGCAGGAGGGACTGTCATCATCTTAGAGTCATGATTTACAGAGGTAATAATCATGGCATCAGACTCATTACATGCCAACTTTTGGGAAATTAGGTGATAGATATTATTCATTAAGTTGCCCATATCCATCCATCTGTTACAGCTGAGCTAACATTTTGGTTCAGAGCATGCAAGTTAATGGCTTCTTTAGGAGGGAAGCAGGTGCTGTCCTGAAAGGCAGTGAGGAGAAAAGAATAAGACTGCAACTGGGTAAATAATTTAACAAAAAAAAAAATTAAATTAAACAGAGACCTCTGAGACTTGTCAGACCTTGGAGGCTCCATGACTACCCAAGAGCAGGACACTCAGGCCAAAGCAGAGCAACACACAAGACATAACGTGATGCTCAAAAACATCATGCATGAGGCAAAAGCTTCATTCCTGGTGAGCTCTGCGCAACCAGCTGCACATGTCACAGAGCAGATTCATTTTGGGCTGCTTTGTCAGGCTACTCCATCACCCTGAGCTGCATGAGAGGCTCCAAGGAGCTGTTTGGACTTTGCCCAGTGCACAGTGTCCAGGCTGTGGGCTGCTGCTCCCCTTGCAGCAACCAGAATGGGACTGCATGGGGTTATGTTTGCAAAGGCTCATCTACCTTTCAACCTCAGAGTCCAGGAGTCTTCCAGCCATCCTTGGCTGTTGCCAAGAGCCAAGACCTGCCTTTGACAGCCTCAGAAGAATGGAGATACTTGTCCTTAGTCCCCACACCTGTGTCAACACACAAGGGACTGAAGGAGGAACATGCTGGAGACCTGGCTGTCACCCAGAGCTGGGACAAAACACACACACACAGAGTGCATGCCCCAGAAGAAACAAGGGACTCACGAACTTCTCTGTTTCTCCCCCAAAACTACTCATCACCCAATTTTGCCTCAACAAAAACTAGGATGAGAATTTTTAGAGAACTCATTTTCAAGATGATTCACTCTCAAAAAGGAGGAATGAAAGGATTCCTGTTAAGTATTTCTTGGCTTTTTATCTTTTTAGGGAAGGCTGTGTTCTTAGGCACTGAACCCAGACTTCAGACAGGCACACTCCTGCATTGCTCAGATACCCACTCTCAAGTATTAGCCATCATTAGTTAAATAATACAAATGGTTTCCCAGCAAATTTCTTGCCAGAAGGAGAAAAGAGAGTCCTGATGGTGCTGCAGTAGCCAGTGCCAGCCTTTGACATGATGGCACTGCAAGTCCCTGACAGAGGCAGAAACAGAAAGAACTTCGTGCCCATCAAGCCACAGTATGCCCAGAGGCTCAAATTTATCTTCTCTAACCCTTCTCGACCCTTTTAAAAAACACTTCCCCAAGCAAAATGCATTAGGAGGTATCACAAGAATAAAAGCATTCCTGCTTACTCCCTCAATGCATAAAAGGGCTGGTTTTGGTCACAGAAGACACCAGAGCTTGCTAGGGACCTCAGCTCTGGGGAATCCTGTAACAGTGATTGCAATGAGGGCAAGAACTGGAGTGTGGGGGAGGCAGGGAGCCAAAGCCTGGGACCTGGAAAGCCTACCTTCTGCTTAAAAGCTTGCCACTAACAATGGGCAAGACCTCAGCTTTTGTGCCCACCCAACCGCAGGCAGCTGCCTAAAGGGGCAACACTTCCCAGTGACATCCCGGGATGACCTGGTGACGCAGAGCATCCCTGTCTGGGGCTGGCACGAGGCACGGGGACATGCAGCTGGGCATGGGGAGCCAGCACCAGCTCTTGGCAGCTGCCCAACACGAGGTCACTCGAAGCTGCCTGTGAAACCACATGCCTGGTGCTTCATCGTCCAACCGGAGCTAATGGCTCCCCACTGCTTCTTCCCCTCCACAGCGCAGGGTACTCGGCTGAGCGGAATGGAAAGTGCACTGGGATGTTCTACAGCACAATTCAGTCAGGGTAGCATCCCAGCCACACTGGGTAGCAAACCTGCTGCCTCTGCAGCATTAACAAATCTGGGACTTCCAGTATGCTTCAGAGTACTTACAGCACTTCCCACGCAACTTGATAAAGCTCTGAATGTCAGCCTGGCACTCCCCGGCTCCAGTGGTGCTGTACAACTTCCCCGCCCCAAGTTCTGACCTGGGCCTCCCCATCAAGACAAAAAATCTGAATAAATTTAATACCAGCTAAGCAAAACTTCCTGCAGAGCTAAGCAAGTCTTAAGCCCTGGCTGAACAGCTCAGTAACCTGAGGAATGATAAAAAGCCATTGCCTGGAGTCAATCATACTTCCATATGCTTTTCTGGATCACGGCTGTGTGTCACAAGCCTTCAGCACAGCCACGAGCAGCATCTTCCTTGCCTGCCCCCGAGCCCCACACTTCAGGCAGCAGGCTTTCTTCTCCCTGCCACTCCTCCCTTGCCTGGCACAGCCCACAGGGCAGGGCTGTGTCCTGCTCACCAGCACAGGCACAAGTGCTGAGCACAGAGCTGCCAGGCACTGCAGCACCCTGCACGCCACAGGAGTTACACTACGTTTTTGTGTGCCAAGGCTGCCCCAAATATGTTTCTCTATAAATGTACCAACCAGTTGGGAATTTTAAGGTGCCCTTGACTGTGTTCATGTAGGTCTTCTTCCAAAGTAATGCATTAGCACAGGTTCCCAGGTGGGAGCTGAAGGGTTCACTTTGCAAGGCTGCCTATGACATTCACAGCATATATCATGAGGTTAGATATTGCTATTAGGATGAAAGCTACATCATGATAGCAGAACCCAGGATTCACACTGACAGACTTGTGTTCCTCCAGGACTCAGCAGCATTTGCCTTGGGCAATAATATGGCAGGAAAAGCAAAATGTTCAGCAACTGAAAGAGACGAAAATATGAACACAGACTAAATTTGAAGACTTTTACAATAGAAAGGAAGGTATGAGATTCAGGAATATAATTTGCCTTGCAATATAAGCAGCAGGAACAAAAATTTCAGAAGGCAGCCAGTGTCAAGTGTGAGTGCTCACTATGGCACAAGAGCACATTCACCAACCCCGAACATCCCTTCTGATCTCCTGTCTCCTTATGCTGCTGCATTTAGGATATACCCATCACCACATGTCACACACAGCATCAGTGTAAGATTAATCTAAGGGGCTGGGCATGCTCACTCCACTTTGGATATTAGAAAATATTGTGTGTTTTGGACACTAGAGCATTTCTCCCTTGTGATAGTAAATCTGGTATAATTAGGTACAGCATAATTAAAAATAGATTTCACAGAAATTAATTTGCAAACACAAAGATTCAGGAGCAAATTCAGCCCTGTTTTAATTCTCCTGGAGTCATCTGAAATGACCTCAGGGATGAATTTGGCCAACTTGAATACCCATGTCTCATTATTACCAGATGAGCTGTGCACCTACAAAGGGGTAATGGGTCTTTTGGACGAGCGTGATGACATACAGAGATGGGGGATGTCCAGGATGGAGGCAATGGATAAAAGTGCCTCTTGGCTTAGGATTCTCCAGCTCTCATCTGCTGATTTCACTGCTGTTTTTGCTTAGCCAAAAAAATTCGTTTCAGCTTTTCTTCAAAATAACACAAGTAACACACTCTCCTTCAGGTCACTGCCACGGTATAGCAAGCACTGGGTGGCCCTTGGGAATATGAGCTTTCAGACAGATTAATACAGCTTGACTGAAGAAGTGAAGATGACAGACAGTACTTAACAGACTCCAAGTTGGGCTCATCCTTGAACTGAATTTTCTTCACAATCTCACAACTCCTCAATTGGAAAAGCCAGTCCTCATATAATGAAGTGCAAATACTTCTGCTCTGGGTAATTACTTTTAATTTAGACAGTGGACAAAGGGTAAAGATTAGCTTTTTGGTTTTGTTTTTTTTTTTACTGGCATTGTTTTAAATTGTTTCAAACACACAGACACCAGAACCACAGGTTCAGTGACAATAACTTAAAAAACACAGCAATCAAATATTTTACAAATACTCTCATGTTTCCATGAAACAACTGTCGTGTTAAGGTACTATACACTTAGTCAATGGATTTTCAATCACCAGAAAAGCCATGGGGCCTTGAGTACACAACGCCCTTGGAAAGTTTATCACAGGGAGTTTGCCACAGCTACTGGGTCATCCTTGACTTTTTAAAACCTTTTGTGAATTAGAAATAATGATACTAAAACGATGCACACATATTATACTTGTCTGTGGTTTTGCCCATAAAGGACATCCCCAAGGACAAGAAGGAACAGATAGAAAATTTAACTCTTCGCCCTCTTCCCTCCAGGCCCCCAAACTGCCAGTGAGTCTGTTGCATGAGAGCACGAAATGCTTTCCTTGATGCAGCCCATCAGCGTGCTGGGTGTCACCGAGCTCCAGGCACAGGGAGAGGCAGCTGCCAGGCCCTCCCAGGCTGCAGGCAGCCCTGCCGTGCCCCTGCCCCAGCGGGGACGTCAGTGCCACCATCGGCCTTCGGGGACCCTCGACCCGCGCTCTCATTTCAGCTCTAACGGCCTTGCTGCCATCTGGGGACGATGCCTGCCCTGCAGGCAGCCCCTGGCAGAGCCCCAGCAACAGCAAAGCCCTGGTGAGATCTGCCGGGGGAGCAGCACGAGGATGCACAGCCGGGAGCAGCATCTCAGCTGATGGCGCAGGGAGAGCAGGCAGGAGGAGCACAAGGCAGGGCAGCATCGCAGCTGGAGGGGCAGGCACAGCCAGCACTCAGAGCAGCCCTGCGTGCTGTGCTGCCCCAGGTGCGTGCAGAGCCCATTCTGTGTCCTCCTTTACCCCTGGAGAACAGGGATCTGTCCAAAACCTGGTCAAAAATGCTGCATTCTGAAAACTTTGTCTGATTTACCCACGTCTCCCTCCAGGAGCAGAGCTCCAGCCACCTCTAGCTGCCAAGGATAACAAAGTTGAAAAAGGGATGTTATATTGTGCACCCAGCTATTGGAGAAAATCCCACTTTTATCTTAGTAAAACAACTTTCCCTTTCTACTGCTGGCAGAAAGAAAAACTGTCTCCACCTCTCTGCGTTGCATAACGCAGCTGCAGCATCTAAAGCAATGTTTACCTGAGGAAAAGATATTGGGCAAACAATTAGTGCCAGGTTTCCAGACTGCAAAGGGATGCAGCACTTGGAATCCAAAAAAACAACAGCAGCACCGGGTATCAGCCAGATCCAGGGATCACCAGTTTGGAAAAGCAGCCTTCTGGGAGGACAACAGACATTAGAGGGCCAATTCAAAGTGAGCACTGAGGAGATAGGCGGGACAAGATAGTCAGACTTTTCCAGCACTGTTAGGTGTGATCCCAGAGCAAGGTTTTTTCCCTGCCATCACAGCCCCTGAGAGACACCAAACCTGCCCTTGCAGCACCTGCCTGCACATCAGCCCCTGCCCTGCACCTCCCAGCCCCATGCCCTCCCCTCGCCCCAGGGCAGTTCCTCACCCTCTCCTGCAGGGTGACCCAGGTTTTCATCTATTCAGCATCAATATGAAAATAGTAGGAGCACTGAGCCCCAATGGATTGAATCCACCACTCCTTGTTCACACAATATGCCCACACAGCAATGGGAAAGTTCATTCCTGGTGTTCCTAAGAGCAGGAATCTTAGCTAATATTGCTGCTCCTTAAAAGTAAAAAACAACAAAAAACCCAACAAACCAAATCCAAGACTCTTTGCAAGGCTAAGAGAAAAAAAAAAATAAAAAAGGTCCTGCAGTCTTGGGAAATGTCTTTCCCATTGGCTTCTCCTTAAGGATTTGGTTTAGGCTTGTGGGAACTTAGCACATTAGAAACTCACCCATAATTTGCATGCCCCAAACAGCAGGGAGATATCATGAGATCTGGTAGTCCTGAGATTTTTTTCCTTTGGCAAAATATATTCCAGAATTCACTTGAAGAAAAGTTCACACATCATTACAATTAACTGTATTCAGCCAGTGAGTGAAGAAAGGGCACAAGATGACACATTATCCTGTGGTTTTGTTATACAAGCTTTGCTCCCTTACCTCATTTGCAAAATTAGGGTTGGTCATAATCCTTACATCAGTCTTTCCTGAAAATTAGCAAGGGCCCAAACCAGATTTTCAAATTAAAAAAAAATCTTCCCACACTTTTAAGAGAGGTGAAAATGGATTTGCCAAATATGCCATTTGAAGGAGCTTTCTGAAGTACCGGCTTGGCATCTGAATGCTAAAATGCTTCTTTGCTAGTGATTCGGGAGATGCTCTAGTGAATGTTCCCCAGAAACACACACAGCCCGAGTGATCCCCTATTTCACCCACTCATCTGAGAAGGAATGAAAGGCAATGTGTGCCAGAAGGTAGACAAAGATTAAAACCTTTAAATTATATGCTTTAAAAACAGTATCATTTAAGAATACTGCTTATTTACCTGCAAATGCTCAGGTGCAATGAGTAGAAGTAAGATGACACAAGGACTCAGAAGCCTGCAAATGCCTTGGTGAGGGACACCTCCAGTGCATTCTACCTGCCCATTTTCCCCCTGAGCTTGGCAAAGTCAGGCCAAAGAAGTCCTTAAAGTGAGATGCTGAATCCCCCCCTCCAGGCAGGTCTGAGCCACTCACTGCTGTGCAGGAACCCAAATGGGATAAGCTGGTGTTTCTGCTTCTGCAGAGAGGGCAGAGGCTTTGAGCACCCAGGAAGCAAACAGCAGAGCTGTGGAGAGGTAAGGGAGCAGGGTCTCCTTCTGTAGGACTGGAGAAAAGACAGCCCCCATGCCTTGAGTAATGCTAGGGACCAGGCACTCCACCCTTCAGCCCACCCAAACCCACTGGTGGGTGGCAATCCTCAGGAGCTGCGTCCCCCTGGCTCCTAAGGCAATATTCCTTATTTGTAAAGCAGTGGTCTACCCCAAACATGTCAGCTGGGCTGTGGCAGCAGCACCCAGACAACCCAGAGCAGAGCCTGAAGCCCCGTGTTGCAGTGCCCAGGAAAGGCAATGCTGCCCAAAGAGCCTGTAATTCATCTGGACATCCTGAATGGAACAAACCTTGCTGCCCACATCTTGCAAACGGCAACCCAGACACAGAGAAGCTAAGTGACTTGCCTAAGGTCACACCACAAGTCTGTGGCCAACCCCAGTCCCATGAGGCCCAATCCACTGCCTTAACCACACACCAGCTCCTCTCTTTCATGTGGTGACCGGGCAGAAGCTGAAGAGCTGCTGATGTTTCACAAGGCAAAGCCACATCCTCGAGCCCTTCCTTGGCACACGTCCTGCAGCAGCCAGCAACTTTGAGAGCAGCACTGAAGCACCACGAAGCAACTGGAGATCATGGCTCACATTTCTCCCCTTAGAAAAAAACAGTCCCTTGGCCCCAGCCCCTGGCCAATGCCAGCCCCTGCACCACCTCCCCTCCTTTACCTTCACTCTGCAAACTGGAAGTCAGCTGTTGCCATAACACTGTTGCCAAGGAAATACAACAATACGCTTATCAATAAAAAGAGTTGGGTGTGCACAGACAAACCAGGTAAATTTGCTGGGCCTGGAGCCACTCCTCCTGTTCTCCAGCTGGCCTAACCCACCTGTGACCTCCTCTGTGGCTTTAGACATTAGCACATGCACAAGCAGAGACACAAAGACCTACTGGCCTGAGGAGCTTCCTTCTTCCTTCAGTCCAGCACTGCAACCAACTGAGCTGAGGGGCTGCATGGTCTCCAGACCCCACAGAGCCTCCTCTGATCTCATGGACAACCCTGCTATGAGCAGCATGTCAGAGAAAAGGTTTCCTGAGGCCCTTTCCAGCCCGAACTACCCTCTGACTGTTGCTGGTCATTGTTCTGACTCCAATTGCCCCTTCACTGGCACAAAATGCTCACTCCCAACAGGCAGCAGCACTGGTGGGATCTGAGTGTCTCAGTTCCCATTTGACCACCCCCGTGGGGAGCAGCCCCTTTCTTTGCTGCAGCTCCACAAACATGTCACTATCCATGCTTACAGCTCTTGAGCCTGCAAGAAATGGTAGAACTCGGTACAGAAAAGTAAGAGCCAGATTTTGTAAATCCTTGTCAAGAGAAATAAGCTTGGGTGATTCACAGACATGAGGGAATGTTGACCTAGGGCTAGGGAACCTACAGTTGACCTAGGGCTAGGGAACAAAGGCCAGAGCCTTGATGTTAACACTGGAGTTAACCAAATCAGGCTCCTGGAAATCCACTACTGAGGATTTCCCAGACAGCAAAGGAGGAGGATTCGCAAATCTACAGCAAATAGGAAATTCCAATATTGAATAAAGAAATACTAAAAAATGAAGTAATGACAAAATAAATTTGAGTGTTTGAAGAAAAAATTTTTAAAAACCTACACACATATAATCAGGCCAGTAAAAATTTTGTTACCAGTGTTACAATCTAAAAGAAAATAATGAAAATATGTTTCTAAAGCTTCTTCCCTGCTCCAGAATAATCTCCAAGAGATTCCTATTGTCTAATATTTGGGCAGGAAAAATCTGACCAGCAGTACTTACTATACTCTGAACTTTTCCCACCTACTCTCTTTTCTTTTAAGGCTTGGACATTTTAAGAGAACTTACCTGGACCTAGGGTTTTTCCCCATACTTTGTTAAACAAAATTTTAAAACCAAGCTACCTGAGTGCTCACATTCTTCCCAACAAGTTCACACACCCCTTCAAAATCAGAAAGAGGAAATAACCGAACTTGATAAACAGGCTGAGATTTATTTTATTTTAATTATTAAAAATGACAGTGTTAATTTCAGGCCCTTCAATAATTCAGCTTAATTACCCAGGAGACAAAACTGTCAGACCAAACCCTGTAAAATATCTATAAAAAAACCACAACATATCAGTAGCAGGCAGAATGACTGAATCTATTACCCTGTCCCCCAGTCAAAAAGCACGCTGCCAGGCGCTGGCATGGCTGCAGGTAATAAAAGTGATGCTGAGCGTTTTGGGAGGGAACAATGCAGTTAGAAGTGGGTGACAGCATCCTTTCTTCCACTCAGCTGGGGTTCTTAAAAAAAAAAAAAAACCACCCTCATCTCCTCCAAATCCTTTTGTTCGGCAAACAAGGCGCCCTGCACAGATGGCAGTGACTTGTGAGACAAACCGTTCCGATAATTGTCCGGCCTGGCCGGGAGGAGAGCGCACGGAGCCAGGCACCGAGCAGCCGCACCGCGCCCGGCCGGGGCTCCCGCGCCTTCCCCCGCCGCGCCAGGGCGGGCTGCGGGGAAGAGCCATGCCCTAAAAGAAAAGCCTAGGTACCAAAAAGAGTTGAATCGGTCCTGACAGCAACACCACCGGCATCTTTGCTCTGCCTTGCACGGGAAACCTCCCCAGCACAAAGGAGCGCATCCTGCTGTTTATCCAAACCGGCGCCTCCCTGCGCGCCAATCGCAGCCCGCGTCCAGCCGCCTCCCCTCCTGCTCCCAGTGAAAATGGACCCCTCCATTTCACCTAGCAATTTATTTCCTCTCCAAGGCATATTTCAGGGGGGAGGGGAAACAGGTAGGAGTGCCCAGGGACAGGACCCCAAAGAAATCTGTGTCAGCTTCTTGTCACCAGGCCATTCCTCAGAAAAATAAATGCCAAGTTAAATTCCATAAACCACCGTAACCAGCACAAATGTGGATTCCTGCAAACAGAAATACCATCAAAAAGGTCACATCGGTAGCGAGTGTGACCTGTGCTTGGAGCCAGGCAGAGCCCTGCCTTCTGCTTTGCTGCTCCTGCATCTGGAGGAGGAGAACATCAGATGCTGCATCTCCATTTAGAAACAAAGAAGGAAACCTATGCTTTTTATTGAAGGCACTGTTGTGGAATTTGGTAAATAGATAAAAACATTCAGGATCTACTAGCATGACTATAAACACAAAAAAAAAAATAAATAAAGGAAAAGCCTGCGGCGAGACTAATATTAATACCCAGTCATGTCACTCTCAATTAAGTTCATATCTAATGAGCCCATTTTCTCCTTGCACTGTCCACTGATGCTGTAAGCAATGTCCAATGAAAAGCATAAAATGCTGCTTCTGGAAAGCAATGATCTGTACTGGTGAATTTTGAACCAACCAATTATGAACATTATTTTTAATGGAACGAGCAGGGTTTCTACCAACTATAGTCAATGCCAGAGAATGTCTGTGTCCACAAAATGTCCAGACACACTTCTCTCAGACTGCAACCACTATTGCTATTGCTTGATTTCTTTTTACTATTATCTTTGTAAATATATACACACACAAAAAATGTAAATAAATCTCCTGTGCACCCTAGCTGTCAACCACTCTCACTCAGCACTGCATTTGTTTTGGGAACGCCTGTTTCCCAGGAACAGCAACTGTTTCTCTAGATTATATAAAATCTGAAACTCAGCAAAATCTATCCAAGAAGCTCCCTTTACTATTAGGGAGAATGCAATTTAACTGTGCTGCCCTAAAATCAACTTTGTAGCATTCATACATGGAAAATCTTACATCATCCCCCAAAAGCGCTTATCTTGCCTGCAGAAGGTGTGGCAGGGAGAGCCAAGAGCAACGCTGGGCAGATCCAAAGCGAGTAGAGCAGGATAGGCTGAGGCCAAGCAAACAAGTCCTGACACACAACTGTCCCTGGAGGAGCTTATGTTCTGCCCGGATCCTCCGCTACAGCCTCCATTCCCACAGGCATCCATCCATCCCTGGGTTGCACTCCGTGACAAGGTACAGGCACACCCTCCAAATCATTTTAATGAAAACTGGTTGAAGGGAGACAGTTAACCTGCTCCCCAATCTAGTTAGCTTTATAAAATTAATCTTTGGATTGACTATATTAATGTAATCCGTATTAGCCTGCATGGCTGGAGGCTCATGGAGGTTTTGTGAGGCTCTGAAGTAATGGAAGGGCAGCTGCTTTGCTCAGAAGGGAAGAGACACCTCTCATCATGATGCCCTCAACACATTACTCTCCCTCCATCCTCCTTTCCCAGGAAGTGATCACTTAATCCCAATGATCACACAGTGCGTGGTTGGCCGATTCTCATCCCCTCCCAGGGAGCTCTGGAGCATACAGCCATGTCTAAGAAGCTCTCTACATCAATTCTGAGTTGAGAAGACACAGAAATAAACAGGACCAGATTCCAAAATGGATATGATGCTGGTCTACCCTTCTCAGCCAGGGAGAGCACACCAAGAATGGGTGGTTAAACCCAAAATACAGATCAAAAGCCATTTTAGCCAGTCAGAGGCATACTCAGGTAGGCACATCAGCAACCTGAGAGTGAGTTCCAAAGCCAGGTACAGGCCTGTCCTTTGCAGATGCATCAACAGTTGTACCTGCACTGTTGGCCCAGCTTACCCCACAGCTTTAGTCTGCCTTCATCTGGCACTTCATCAGTAACATCTCATCTCCTGTCCAAACCCAACAAACAAACAATTGCAGGCCAAAACAGTAATCCCAGTGGGATGTTGGATAGACTAGGAAGACTGTGTTGATCTTCCATCCTCCTTTCTTTGTACTGCCAGAATTTTCTTACTGCTTTCTCCCTGTTTCAGGTAACGGGTGTTTCAAGGAGGGACAGTGAAGGAGCAGAGAAAGAAACATGGACTGAAGTCCACTTCCCAAAGATTTAAGCACACAGGTTGAATTCTCCATGAATGTTTCCCTCAAAACTTTTAATTAAAAAAAAAAAAATTTTTTTTCCTCAGATTGGACCTGTACTTGCAAGAAAATAAAATCTCTCCCTTGGGGTGGGAAAAGGGGGAGAAGAAATGCTCTGAGCCAGTTCAACCTCAAAGAAAATATGCTGTTGTTTTAAAATTACCCATCCTTCTGAAGTCAGCCAGTCAGAAGTGATTCTTTCCAAACCTATCTGCTTTGTTTTTTTCTCACTGCTTTAGCACAGTTTTACAGGAGAGGGAGGATGTACAAGAAAAGTGAGTATGTTCAGGAGGTATTTGAGTCCTACATGACCCTCACCCCCACATTCACACACTGCAATCTGCTACAATCATTTTATTACTGCTTTAGCTCTGCTAAATCCAATTTATCCTCCAGGCCATAAATCTTGCTGTGTATAGCAGCAGAGCCTTGGTTTCAAGCTCTGAGAGATGTTTCACCAAGTAATGAGTGTCCCAAGCAGGTTACTGTTTAACCTGACGAGTGGCAGCGGGACAAACGGCATGTCAGCGTGTGCAGCTCCAAATGGCAGCACAGCAGATGATCGAGACCCAAATGTTTTCCAAATACAGAGGAAGAAAAAGAAAAATATTTGTATTCAGCAGCTCCACCAAGTCTGTATAAACACTCCAAGGTCGGATCCACACGTGGACTGCTGAACGATCAGTCATGTGTTATGAAATTCTCCCTCCAAAACCCTCAAGTTTTAAGAGTGTCTGGCAGAGACAAAAGACCTGGTAGGAAATCAAATCTGTTTCACAGGGTAATTATCTTCCATCTTTTACAACTGTTGCCAGAACTGGGAGGGGGAGAAAAAAAAAAAGAAAAAAAAAAAAAAAGGAAGGGGGAAATTAGGATTATCTACTCCAAATGCTGCAAGAAGAGCCCTGTGTCCTCTTGCACCATCGCCGTGCCTGGCAGCCTCGCAAGGCTGAGCGCTTGCACAACCCCAGGGCTGGCACCCTGCCCACTGGTGCAGGGAGGGGAAAGCAGGGAAGCAGCATCCATCAACAAGCAGAGAGAAAAATGCACAGGGGTGTGATCCTAAGCTCTGGGAAAAAGGCTGGAGGGCTCCTTTAGTCATTCCTTTGCCACAGGTAATGCCAGTTGGGACATGGGCTTGATGCCTGTTTTGGGCAAGCGGCTTGGCTGCAAGGTACCTGTTGGCCATGTTTTGGGAGCTTGCTTTGTTTTATCCTTTATTCCAAGTGTGAATGTAGGAATTGGCTTGACTTTTAATGCCAGAATTCCTGGACCAGGACAAGTAGACTGGTGGCAAGGAAGGAGAGACTAGTAAGCAACCAGTTCTGCCACTGAAGAAAACATGCTGGGTAGCTGGACCCTTTCCTGTCGCCCTGTAAGGTCTATTTTGAGTCCAAGCATAAACTGTGAATCCAAGGCAGAGGGGGTCCCTCAACCCATGTTACACTAAGGAAATAAGGATGATCCCTTGGTTTGTTTTCATTGCACAAGGTATTCCCCCTGTCCCCACTCCAATAGTTTCTTATGAAATCAGCAGAAGCACTAGGAGAAAAGAAAAAAAAAATTAATTCCTAAAGCAATGGCAATCTGCCAGTTTTTTAAAGAGTCAAATCTTGAGTGGCTCTCTGGAAACTCGGGCAGCTCGCTGCATGAGCCAAAGGGAGAAACTAAGTACCCCACTTCCTTCCCTCAGCCTCCTCTTTTTCATGTATTTCTGCTTGATACTAAAGTCAGCAACAATCTAAACAAAGTCAGGACCACAAAAGCTAGGACCTGCTCATGGATAGTTCCGAGACCTTCCTAGCCCTGTCAAGAAACTCAGCCCAGGCTGCCAACTCTGCTGGAGCCCCAACAGCCCATTTGGGCATGTGGGAACCTCAAAGGCACCAGCCCCTGTGCCAAGGTGGTTTCTCCCCCTCTGAGGGCAGACCATGAGGCATGTGTGCTGGTAGGATGCCTTTCTCAAGGATTTTACTATTCCCCACAGAGATGGACACACTGAGCTCCTGGTGACCAGCAGCTGCCCCGTACCAGCTCCTCCCTCTCTGCTTAGCATCACCCTCACACAGCCAGCTGGTTTGGGGCACAACGCTTCAAAAAAGGAAGCACATTGATTTGACAGTCCACTGGGGAACAAGACTTCTCTGCAGCCTAGAAAACATGACCTACAAAGGATGACTGAAGGAACTAGGTTGTTTAGTCTAGTGAAGACTGAGAATAGACACGATAACTATATCTGAAATACATGACAAGTAGGTGGAAAGAATAACCTGTTCTCCTTTCCCACAGCAGACTGGACATGGCAAAAACAGACCTAAAGTGCAGTGATAAAGATTTAGGTTAGAGGTTAGAAAAAGCCTTCCAGTTGGGAATGACAGTGCCACACTGGAAGCCACTGCCTGCTGAGGTTATGGAATTGCCATCTGTGGAGATTTTAAGACCAGGCTATAAAAACACCTACTTAGATGAGGTGGTCTTGCCTTAGGGCAGAGAGATGAGCTAAATGACCCCTGAAAGACTCACATCCTGTTGCTGCTTAATCCATTAGTAACAGTGGTTCACAAGTCAATATCACAGTTTTCAAATCAATTGGTTTGTTTGAGGCCTGCTATTGACGTCTGCATATTTTGTGCTAAGCCCAGTCCCCCCAGGACTACTGCTCGGTCCGAGGCTGGTCCCACTCCCCTACCAACAAAGAGGGCAACCACAAGAGCATATCTGCTTTGCACACTGCATTCCATGAAGTGGAGGAGGTCCAAAGTAGCTGGCCTTGTTCACAAGGACAAGATTTCCAAATGATGGTGGAGCTAACAGAGGATCACACAAAGCTCTGAAGCACAGCCAGCACTCTCCTGAACTGGTGTCCCTTGGTCAGCCTGTGACCACTGCAGCCCCAAACTGTGCACACAAATAGAGAGGTTTTAAAACAATCTTAAAATCCCCAAGAACACTTTTGTTGCCAGCCACTGAAGTCTGCAAGCTGGCTTCTGTAATCACAAGGACTGTGTTCTGTCTCTTGGTACATGCACACACCACAGATACCTAAGACATATAACACGACAAGTAACCACCAGGGGAATAAACCCAGTGTCTAAGCAGACATCAGGAATGCATTAACCTTCTCAACCCAGCTCTGCTGTGACACCCATCTGCCTTAGTTTCACCTCTGAGCAGAAACTCTCCAGTTCAACCTGAGCATGAGAGGAGAGTCAAGCCTCTCCCACCTCCCTGCGCCAAACACCAGACACCAACAGGAAGGGTAAACCTGGACCTGGCTAAAGACAACAGAGGTGGGCCAGGCTTCGCTTCCCACCACAGTGCAGCCAGGCTACTGGTCAGCATTTCAGCTGAAATGCTGGCTTCCCTTCCAGCTCCCTCTCCCTGAGGGCATCATTTCTTCCTTCCAAGGCACAGCAAGGGGAATGCACACTTTTGGAGCCAAGGGGACAACTCAGTTCAACAAACTGAACAACCTCTTCCTCAAAACTTTAATTTCAGAATGTTCGTGGTGACCCCAAACACAGAAGCACCTCAGTGGGATAGAAACAAGTGTAAAGAAGCCATTGGCTTTTATGCACCACCAGAAATCAGGTACTGTGTAAACTGATAAAGGTCTGGCTTTAACAAGGGGCATAAGGAGACATATTTAGCATCTTTTCTTAATCCTTCTAAATTGCAAGCAGTTTTTCAGCTATATTAATTCTTTGAAGTGAGTGGTTCTCCACTAATCATCCTGGTTTATGTTTACATTATGAGGTGTAATGATGCATCTCAGGAATGTTATGGTATTAGTTAAATTAACTAAGACAACTCTGCCTGCAAACTGATGAATTTTAATGTGTCAACATCAGATACGAAAACGCAGTTGTGTGGGTCTCCAGATTCACATGACCATATGGTTCAGAATTCTAATTAATTCCTTTGGATTTCATTTCACATAACTTACAGCTACATTAATTCAATATTCTTTTTCAGAATTTTGGAGAAACATATATTTTGCCAAGCTGTGACTTTTCAGCTCACAGTAAGTGTTAAGCGTAAGACAAACCTTTCACTTCCCCTTGTCTTACCTCCCTGTGGGCTGGCATTCTTCCCAAACCAGAGGTCAGGTGGAGCTGTTCTGCCCCAAACAGACTGCAAAGACCCACTTTGCAAAAGCCATAAAGGTTTATTACTAAAAACAAACTCGTTTTCAAATTGTTATGTGCTGTGGGCAATCAATCAGACAAACTCTCTGGGAGGAAATGCAATCCAGGCTTCTGAAACGCAGTGATTGTGACAAGTAGGGATAGCACAGACCCTGGAGCCAGGCACTGCTATCATCACTGCAGACCATCACAGTCATATGAGCATTGACAGAAGATTTCCAGCTCCGTGGGGCGTTGCACAGTGCATGGGTTTGCAAGTTCCAGTTTGGGGACAGTGGTATTTTCTCTTCTTTATCTGACCCCATTTCTTAATGATCCACATTCAAGATCTCCCTCTAGGCAACAAAGAACATTTACTTGTGCTTCTCATTAGTTAAACCAAATCTGAATAAAATGAAAGCACAAAGCACACTCATCCCAGAGCTCAAAACAGATCTGGTCAGACATACATGCCATCCACTGCTACTTTAGAAAAAAACATTTCAGCACAGAAACTAATAATCCTTGAGATCTCCATTGTGTGAATGGAGCAACTACAACATGACTGTAGTTTTGTGAAACATGCAATGCTTCCAAAAGCCAGGTACACTAACAACAGCCCTCAGTAGCCTCGAGAGACCCCCACGAGTGACCCTGACCGTGGCAGGCACCGGTTCACGCTCAGTAGAAGGCTGCGGTCTGCAAGCGCATCTTGGCATGGCTACATTCAGGCAGGATTTCTTCTGATACAGTTACACATTCTCACAGCATGGCAGGAAAGGATGGGCCTGAGAGGTTTAAAGATTTAAGATGTTTCTCTCCCTTCACAAGAGTAACTACAGGCACTATCAATTTAACAGCTCAGCTCTGCAAGAACCAAACGCGCTCAGCTTCCCAGCTACACTGCCCAGCGGGGGAAGGCTTTAACGCGTCAGACAATGCTTGTTCCGTTTTTGAAAGGGTCAAGAGGACCCAAGACTGGGATTGCCAGATCTGCAATTTCCCATACTTCAGAGAATTGCTAGGGAAAATCTGAGCACAAAACCCCAATCCAAGTGCAGAATTACTGGTTGCAGTCCCCAAGGTGATATTACAGAAGCACTGGTAGAGGCTGGGTGACACAACACACAGTGACAATGGGTCCCAGCTGCCTACAGTCACTGAATAAAAACACTCTGGAGCAGTCACAGTATTTTTGCTGCCACAAGGGTCAGTCCCTCTTTTACATCTGAGACTGGACATCAGCCAGCTAATAAAGCAAATAATTCACCAACACATCAAAGCAATCGGCATCATTATCAATGAGCATTTAAGTACTCAACTCAATTTTCCCTCAAGGAGTATAAGGCACCTTGACATTGCTGAGAATTTGGGCTACAGACCTATTCTCCCAAAATCCTGTTACACCCACACTTGCACAAGAAGCATAAGAAAACATCAGAAAGCAGCAGGGCAAAGGGCCATTTCAGCTAAGGTAGGAATACAACCAGAATCCAGCAACTGCTGCTCTTCCCATTCTCCCAAAGGGACTAAAACCACATCAACACAAGCCACACAAGCCTCTCCACTCCTCTCCCCAAGTGGGAGAAGCTCACATTTACCTGGCCTAGACCAGCTCTAGCACCAACAGCCCTTGGCCACCTCTTCAGCAAAAGAAGTGGGTGAGAGAAGAAAGCCTCATCCCACAGCTGAAGGACATGGCCAGGGACTGGGAATGCTGGTCCTTAGGCTCCCTCTTGTCACAGCACATGTCACAGCTGGAACAGCCACGATACTCTGAGTATCACCATACAATTTCAGAAGGCTTTCAGCATTCACCCATGCAGAGTAACACCATACCACATCAGAAGGCTTCAAGCATCTGCCCATGCAGAGTAACATCACTTCAGGAGGCTGTGTCTGCTTTTTCTTGTTCTTCAGCAAGAGTGTAAGAAAAACCTTTCATTCTTTTATACCCTTATGGTACATGCACTGAACCTGTGTGCCCTTTGGTGGTTGGTCAGTGCACCTGGGCGCCCCATGTCTCATTGCTTTCAATACTGCTCCCCTGACCTAGACAGCTGTAGCCCATTGGGGATGAGGCTTGGCCACAGCCCCACTCCCAATTACCACAAACTGTGTCCCTACACCCTCTCAGCCCCCTCCTCAAATCCATCTCCAGATCTGGCACCTTGCTTCCAGAGGGAGGCAAGCAGCCTGACTTCAGCAAAGTAAATTAATAGATCTGTTGAGTTTCAAGGGTACAAACTCCCTCTTTCCATCCCAAAGAGTTGAAAGAAAGGGACATCTTTGGGCTTGTTTTGAAGCTCCAATTCATATCAAATGGCAGTCCTACAGGGAGGGAACAATGGTGGGAAACAAAACCCCAGAAGTATTGAAAAGAGCACTCCTGAAGTGAAACAGCTACACAGTTTCATCTCACGAACCTCTATAAAAAGATGTTGCTAATGCACAAGACTCCATCTCTGTAAATGCTGCGTGACAAGCAGTCAGACAGAGCCGATGAGCACTCACCTAACAACAAAACCCCAGGAAAAATTGGAAAAAAAACCCCAGATTGCAATCCTAATCCTGCTAGCAGTCTTTCACTTAAATATTATTATTATGTAGTTGTTATTTGCATTATAAGCCTAGTCACAGACAGACAAGTCTTGTCTGAGCTGCTGTTCAGACACCAAATAAAGTCAAGTTTTTCATCCCCAAGTGACTGGAGATATCACAGCTAAAGCAGGGACACACAAGGGACAGTGGCAGCCGTGCAAGGGCTGCCTCCCTGTTTCTGCTCAGAGAATAATTGCAACAAGTGCATGAGATGTGCAGTGGTGCCCACTGAGGTAGAGCAGCCCCTCCTTGGGCTGTGATAATCCATCCCACCTTCCCCATGTACATACAGGGACCTGCCCATGTTCTCCTGCATAACACTTAATTGTTATTTCTCCTGTGGAAGTGCTTACAGACTCCTAAAGTGCTTACAGCCCCAGTTCCCCAGGCACCATAAAAGCAGGGAGCCCAAGGTCAGTTCCTAACCACAGAGACAGGAGAGACTGAACACTTTAACCACAGTGGTCTCCAAAGCCTCAGGTGGCTCCCACAAAACCCCTAACTCAGCCTGGGAACAGCAGATGACAATTCATCCCACACAACTGAATGAGAGAGGATGGTTTCTGAATTTCTCAAAGAAAAGAGGGGGGGAAAAAAGAAGTGATTCTCTTATCAATTAATAACTTGTTCTAAGTGGCTGTTAAGGAAGAGTTTGTTCATGTTCCACATTTGTGTGAAAGCAATATAGTTTTATGACAAGAGATTTCTTTTTCAAGGCCCTTGGGCTTTTGTATTGAAGTTTTTCACCCCACGGTGGGACAGCAGCAGTGAAGCAGAACATCACAGACAAATAAGGATGTGATGTGCTAAAATGCTGCCCTCAGATGAAGGAGTTGGACATTCTTAAGTTGTGACAATGAAATGCTGTTTATTAAAGCGTGGAGAGTAATAGCCTATAAAAATACAGTTTTATTCAAATCCCAGAGCAATCCATAAGGCTGATGCTAGCAGCCACCCTCGTATAAATCACTGACTAGGTTTTGATAGCAATCTCATTAGCTATTGTACCAGGAGCTCAAGAACACACTGATGAGTGCTGCAGAGCACTACCTGTCTTCCCACATCTTTTCAAATAGGTGGAACAGGCAAAAATAAATCTTCTGTAGGCTTTGAAAAGACCAGGATGCTTCAGAAAAGGCTTCTCATCTCTATTTTTTTCAAACACAAGCAAAAGAAAAGATCCACTGAAGTCTCTACTCTTTCGCTGAAGAGATCTCAGCTGTATTACTGGTCTCTTCTAGTGCTCAACAAATGGTCCTTTCTCAGACTACACCCCTGCTGATGCAAGGGGAGTCAGGAGGCTGGTCCCTGACCTGGGAGATCACCCAATACCTCCAAGGCAGACAGATCCTGCAGTGCACCCACAGGCACGGCTGCCACAGCTGCCTGTGAGAGAGCCTGCACACCCAGTGCTCAAGGAAAGCCATGTCTGACCATGCCTTTGCCTTGCATTTATTTCTTGGATCCTGTCTACATTTTCATCTCTTCTAGACTTTGCTGATGTTCTCCCTTCTTCCCATCTTCATTTCTTTCTGCTTCTCTGCCTTCTTTTGCTGCTGATATATGCTTTACTTTCATTTCAAGAACACATATTTAAACAAACAAAATCACAAATGCTTACTCCTCCCTTTATAACAAAACACAGACCTCTGCCCCAGCAGCTCGATTGCTGGCTCTGGCCAAAGAAAGTGAAGAGTTTATCCAGGTAACCTGGCAGAGCAGTGGAGACACTAATGAGTTGGTCCCACTCTGCAGGGAACAGCAACTTCTACCAGGCCAACGATCTCCAAAAATGCCACTTTTCTGCCCAAAGCCTTGTCTGAATACACATAAGTCACATCATCACAACAATGCCAGTGCAGCCAAGGAAGAAAGAGCCCCTTCCATCTTTGCTCTGATGCCATCACACCGGTGCACACACGTGCTCACCACCTCCACCACGCTCCTTCCACCAAGAGCAGTGATGTACAGCATGTCCCTGCAGTGAAGCCATGCCTCAGACAGAAGGATCTGCACAGGAGAGAGCAGACAAACACCAGAAGCAGGCACCAAACCCACAGAGCTGGGCATGTACCGCAGCGCTGACACACCTTGGGAGGCTCCCATTCCTCCACCTCCCAGTCCTGGAAGCATGTGAGAACAGAGCAGGACAAGCACCACGTGCTCTTCCTCCTTCCCAGCACTGCACTCACCCCCAGCTCTC
Organism: Urocynchramus pylzowi; assembly: GCA_013397555.1. Taxonomy (NCBI): domain Eukaryota; kingdom Metazoa; phylum Chordata; class Aves; order Passeriformes; family Fringillidae; genus Urocynchramus; species Urocynchramus pylzowi. The sequence continues at coordinate 1,261,660 of VZRH01006015.1, forward strand.
CTTTCAGAGAGGAACCACAAAAAGAGACTGAAAAGCATCAAACCCGCCACAGCTGAAGGGTGAGGATTGAATGGAGACTTTTTTGGAGGAGTTCAGCTCTTTTGAGGAAAGGATGACTTGTTTTAAATATAAATAAATAAATGAGCCCAATTTTTAATTTTCATTTCATCAGATCAGCTCTGTGACTTGAATTGTATCTGTTTTGGCAGCGTGACGGGGCACTTGAAACCAGCAGTGATAAGAGGCCTGTTTCCCACCAGCAGCAGCAGACGATGTGCTATTTCATGTCGAGACATTAAGCAGATTAGCAGCTCCAGCCTGTTTGAACCCATTTTGCTGGCTTGGCTCCGGGGAAGGCTCAGGCCGAGGGAGCAGCTCCAGCCTGGCCCCACAAGTACAACTTCAGAGCCCGGCAGGTGCTGAAGTCCATCCCAGAGCAAGTCCCAGGCACATTCTGGCAGCTCAAGGGATGGTAATTCAGAGCTTGACAGCCTCTCCTGATATACATCAAGCTCTGAGGGATACAAACAGGACCATATCACCAAAAATTTCAATGCAACCTTTGGAAACCCAACTGTGGGTAACCCCCAGGGCTGGCTGGTCCAAGCAAGGACCATTTAAAACCTCCATATGCACAACAGGGAACTGCTGTTATTTATTGCTGTCAGTGGGATCAGTCCTGCACAAAACCTGGAGAAAGACAGGGCACCTGATAGCTAACTAGTAGCTAACAAGCCTACTGCTGCCTAAAACAGCAGCTTTGTGCTTTTATGAAATACTGAGGCCTCCCAGACAGCACGAGGAGGAATGGAGAAATAAAAACATCCCTTATCACTTAGGATGCTTTAGCAGAGATTAGATAAATCAGATGTGTTTCAAGGCAGGAACCCAGGTTGGCAGGGGAATCTGTGAGAGCATCCCTGACAAGCTGGGAGGTTATGGGCAGTCCAAGGGGTCACTCTTCATTTCCTTCATTACAGGGGAGGAAAATCTTGGATTTTTTTTCTGTTGTCACCCAAGGCCATGATATTGCAAAGGATTAGAACCACTAAAATACTTTTTTCCTACCTTGTGCCTGGAACTGAGCCACCCAGGATGGACTCCTTGACTCAAATATCTGTTTTTCCAGGCCTCATGTCTGCTTTGCAAAACTCTCAGTGCAGAATTAAGGCTCTTTATTGCTCAAAGCACAGATTGCCTAATCAAAGCACAGGCTAGCCCTCCTCAAAGGCATTGTGCTCAAGACAGCTCCAGAAGTAGCCCTAAACTCAGCAATAAAATAATCAGAGGCCTCTTCCCAGGTCCCAGTACCAAGCATCAGAGGAAGCAGAGGGTCAGGCAGTGGGGAGGAGGTGAGCCAGGTCAGTCTCCCCCCAAACCAGGCTGTCTGGAGAGCAGCTCTGCTCCAAAACAACTGCTCCAGTCCAATTGTTCCTGGCAGCCTTGCTCCACACTTTAAACTTCTGCATTCCTCCACAGACCACTGTTCCTTGCAGCTTCTCCCTCACCCTGTCCCAGTCTCTTCCACAAAGACAACAGAATCAGAAAATGCTGTGCTATGGTGAAGAAGTATAAATGGATATGAAAAGTTTTGCAGGAAAGGCCAACATTTGGAGACTTCTTCCCTGTAGCATTCCTAGGTGCAGAGCATCATTTCCAGTTTCCAGCTCTGACACTCACTCGGTTCCTGCACCTCCATCTCATCCAGCAGTTTCAATGGCCAGGCCACAGAGGACGTGGAAAGCCAGCTCAGGCAAGAGCCAGTTCTCCTGAGCTTGCAGCAATGAGGGGGTTTGTAGGTCCAAACACTCCAGATCTGACTGCCTGGCTTGCTCTGCAAATCAACTTTCTGTGTTGGATGGACTTTCCAGCAGAACAAGCTTGGCCTTCCTTTGGGTGCTTTTACAGTCCCATGGCCAAGCTTGTGAGAGAATTACAACTCCAGCAGCATTTTCATGATCCAGTTGTCTCAGCAGCAGCAGCTGCACAAACCCTTAAAGCACAACTGGAAAGCATCACCTTGGCACTTGCCTTGTGGCTTCTTACAAAAGCTTCCCTCTTCACCTCCTTCACCACAGGAAAACCTCACTTTCCACCTCTTAAAATAGCAAAAGCTGCGAGTGAGAGATCCCTGAAGGAAATAAAACCAACATCCATTCCAGATTAATAACTTAAAGAATTGGTCACACCAGGACTTTTTCAAGTGTCCTTACTGAGGACTTCTCTGAGGATCCCCAACAAAGACTTTTCCAAGTATTCCCAACAGTGACACTTCCAAACATCCTGACCAATGACCCTTCCAAGTATTCCCACCAGCAGTGATGGGCTGAAGCAGGCCACCAGCAGCTGAAGCTGCCCCTCCTAAGACTGAGCAGCCCAGCAGCAGAAGAGCTGCTCTGTGTCAGCCTGCAGCAGGGCAAGCTCCTCTGGTCACTGGAGCAACACCACAGGAGCTCAACACAGGCTTGCAGGGCTCAAGCTGCTGTCACTTATTTCCACATAAAGACTACAGAAATGCAAAGGCTTGTAACTACCTCTTTGCTGATCATTTGGCAATAGGATAAATACTCTGGTGAATACAGAGGGAAAGTAAATAGAAGGACTTGTCACTGCCTTGTCACTCATCCTTTTTTCAAGTGGCATATCTGGATTCACAGCTCTGCAGCTGGGAATGACACCCACACAGTGATGGTTCTGGTGCAGACTGTACAAACAAGGAAATTTGTAATGAAAAGTAAAAAATTCTTCCCTAACCTATGAACTCCAGCATTCAGGAAGGTCCTACAGCACCACACAAATGCTTCAGAGCACTTCTCTCTCCCTTGAACACCACGCAGCAAGAAAGTGCCTGCAGTCAAGAATTTCTTTTACCCTTGATGGCAAACAAACAATGTACCTCCCTATTTTTAGTTGTGACCTCGGATACTTAATGACTTCAAAACATATGCTTAATTCACACACATGCAAGCAAGAAAAATTACTCATAGGCAAAGAATAACAAATGTTCGACATTTAAATGAGACTTATTTGTAAGACTAGTTAACATTTGTATTAATTAAGGCATACTCGATGAAAGATTGTTCCGTGTCACTCATCCTAGTATACGTAAAGATTGTTGTCTATCTCAGAAAAAAAACCCATAAAAATTATGTGTAATTACCTGCCTGTACTTTCCACATGAGTATCATTAAAGACAGCAGAATTTTAATGCAATATTCTAATTGAATACCTCATAAAAAAGTCAAATCATGAATGTCATCAAGATCACAGGCCTTGGTGCACAGAAACAAAATAGATCTAAAAATTGTCTGGTACGAATGGATTGACAGCATTCTATCCCTTTGAAAAAAATCTATCAGTTTATCACATTTTTGGGAATGTTTGTGCCTGTCCGGATCTAACCAGATCACACAGATATCTGGATTGGTGCTTTCACCTTCTGAAACAGAAACAGCAGTAATAAGGCAGGGACACAAATGGCAGAGGGTGAGCTTTGGCCTGGAATCTGCACCAGGGAAAGAAAACTGAATCAACCAACATTCCCTCAACAAGGGCATTTTCTGGGCCCCTAGTTTCCAGTAGAAGAAGATGATCCTAATGAAAACAAGAGGGAATGGTCTCAGGTTGCTCCAGGAGGGGTTTAGACTGGCTTTTAGGAAAGCTTTCTTCACCTAAAGTGTTGTCCAGCATTGGAACAGGCTGCCCAGGAAAGTGATGGAGGTATTTAAGAGAGGTGCAGATGAGGCATTTAGTAGCATGGGTTAGTGGTGGACTTGGCAGTGCTAGGTTAAGGACTGGTCTCAGTCATCTTTAGGGTCTTTTCCAACCAAAATATTTCTACAATACTATAAAAATTAATTCTAGCTAAACAACATTACTGTCAGTTGTGTATCTGTGAGATTATCACTGGACCATGCCCACCAAAGAAGATGGGACTGAGGTCCTTGGAGAGCAGGCAGTGCCACAAGCTATTCTTTAGAAAAGCTTCTTCAACACTCAGACCACTTCCCTCCCAGAAACCTAAACTACCCTAAAGAGAAGACCTTCTACCAGCACAAATAAATAAATAACAATGTGGCTGCAACCACCCCAGCTTTTAATTAAAGTGCAAGTGACCAAACAGCTTGACAGCCGCCGTGCCGGGATGGCCGTAACCTGCTCCTGCCGCTGCCCTTTTGGCTTTGCGCTCCCAGGGTCAGATTCTCAGCATACCCTTGCCTGCAGCCCTGCCTTTCCTTTGAAGCTGCACAAGCTCTGGTTTTGTTGGGGTTTTTTTGGAGGTTTGTTTTTACCATAAGGGCAACACCACGCCTGGCACGCACCCGGCTGCAGGCGGGGATTTCCTTCCCTCCCTGGGACTGGAGAGGTGTTTGGGGGAAACAGCTCCCAGGTACTTGGGGAAAAAAGGTAGAAAGCTTCAAAAAGGTATTACATTAATCTCACAAGTTGCTTCCTACCATCACTCATTATCTTCTAGGAGTGACCTAATATTTCTAACAAACATAAATGGATCTATGGCCTGGTAGCACGCACTCATTATGAGTGCAATTCCACGAGCAACAAATCTGCCTCCACCCCGCTCCCTGCTCTGACTTTGTCAAACCCACCTCTTGCCTCTAGAAAAGAAAAACCCACAAAAATAAGCACCACACCTCTGTAGCCTTATCTTTTAATACAACACAGCACGTTGTGTTTTATTTTAACAGCTCAAGTTTTCAAGGTTTTCCACCCTGGATTGCATTATCAGATCTCCCTCAACCCAGCACTGAGAGAAAAAAAACCCAGTTCTATTGAACAGCAAGTACTTTATAGTGCCTGTGCATTGTTCATAAGAGATGAGGGATAGCTTTTCCATTTGAAAAAAAAAACAACTAACCAAGATACCAGGCATCATTTTCACTTCTTTATTAAGCCAAGGATCTGTTAAAGTGCAGATTTCCCCCCTGTGCCAATAACACCTGGCAGTACATAACACACTAAGCATTTATACTGTAATGACACTTCCATTGAAATTCATGCAGGCATTTGACTACATTTCCAGAGAGGTGGAATATTATTCAGTGAGGGAACACAGATAGCTGGGAGGTGAGAAGGGGTAGAAGGAAAATTGCAGGCAATTAATATTTTCTTGACCTAACCGTAATTTGTGAATTTGTAAAAGTCCTCTTCTGAAATGTTGGTTAATCTGATCCAAGAATAACTCAGAAAGTGTCTGTCGCACTCCTGCCCTCACCAACACAGAGAGCAGACTCACAGGGGTCAGACCCAGAAGAAAAGCAAAGCCCATCCCCTCTGTCCCCGGCATTCCCCCCAGCCGCGGGCAGTCCCCTCCCACCGCACCGGGAATCCCGGGCTCCCCGCAATCTGATCCAGGGCTGATGCACTCAGCAAAGGAACGGGGAGGAGACTTCAAGTGACTAACAATACTCCTCAAAGAGGAAAAAATATTTTCCCATGGTTTAAAATTACCATCTGAACTTCAGTAGAAAAGCGATAGTGGTGCTGTAGGCAGAGGTACCAGATAGCATTATCCCATCCCCTGTCATATGGGAATGTGAACTGCAGCCCTACCACAGGTAATCCACATTCTCAAAATATACTGCTGACCTACATGCCCAGGTGCCCCATCACATAGGTGGTCTGTTTCTTTACAAGATTGCAACTGGGATTTCTTTGCTTTCATGCCTTCTCTGCTTGAGAGGCCACCACACACATGAAATGGGGAGAGAGGGGCTGGGGCTCGGGGAAGGGGAAGGGGAGGTGGGGGTGGTCGGGTGAAGCCTGCAGAAAGGGTAAGAAGTTTCTGTGACAAGACAAACAGTGATCACTTCCCAACAGCTTAGACACAGGATACCACTTCTCATGCTAATGTATTTACACTTAAATCATACATCTCTGTGACTAAAGGCAAGGACTAATCAAAAGCTGCCGTTTCAGCTGTGCACTGCAAAAGTAAACCACCTCTAAAAGTGAAATGCTAAAAGAAAGAGAGTGATATGCTTTTAATTTATAGATTACTTTTAAAATTAGTGGTGGGGGAGTTCTCTCGGTAGCACTCGAGAAGGTCTCTGTTTATTTGAGGAGCTCACAGGAGAACAGCCACAGCAGAGGCTCCTGTTCAGCCCCATGCCCACATGGAGCCCAAACTACTCTATAAGTATTTATTTACCTTTAAATACAAAAGGAAGGCTATCCAAACAAAAGTTGAGAGTGTCCAGCAGATAATTAAGTACGCTAATGCACAAATCTATTTAGATAAGAGTGAGCATATTGGTACAATCAAAAGGCAGGTCACAGTTTATAATCCATTCTCTGTATAAACAAGCTCCACCAGTGCCCCTCACACCAAAATTGTACTTAGGGGTAACACCCTTTCCCTCCTGAAATCCTTACCAGTGCAGGATTTTGGCAGTGCATGGGCAAGGACACTGCATTTGGGCTGCTGAATGCACATCTCAGCAGTGGCTGAACAACTCTGGGTTCTGGCCCACTCCTCACTGTGTTCTCCTGAGCATTCAAACCCCTGGAGCCCCAGCCACTGGCCATCCATGGAGCATCCTCATGGAGCTGCCACTGCTGGAAGCAGGCAGGAAGGCAGCAGCAGGCACCATGGACTCCAAGCCACTTTTGGCTCAACTGCTCTAATGAAATCACAGCTTATCTATTTTTATTGTTCTCTGTATACCTGCTCTGTTTTCCTGTACATTAATTATTCTTCACTTCCTTCCTGAAAGAGCTATTATTTAACAGCATAGCTGGCATTAACTATTGTATCACATTCCCCAGAGATCCATTAGAGCAATGATAGAGTGCAACACCAACACAAAAACACATGCACAAACACTCCCTGAACTAAACCCTTCTAAAGCAGCCCTTTCAAACAGAAGAGGCAATATAAATAGAAGAGATCATAAGCCTAACCAGGACATGGTACAGTGCAGACAGATTACTTCTTCCACTCTACAAAATTAAAATACATGAGCTATAATTAATTATTGTTCTGCTTGTTCTGGACATATCTAACCCTGAATGGTCAAAGAAGGACATTGCTTGGATTTCTCCACAATTATCAAGGGGTCAGACAAGGCTTGCTTTGGATTCTCTCTGTCTCTTGAAGCCTGTTTTTATTTAATCATAATTCAAATTATCTGAAGCAGCCCTCTCACCTACTCCAAAGGAGAAACACTGGACTTGGGCTTGAAAACTGTCTTTCCTAGTATTTCAAGGTAGAGGTATCTCCTCATCTATGGACATTTTTGCACACAAAAAAGTCAACTTAAATAATAATTCCAAACCCTGGCTGATCTGAAGTAATACACCAGCTATATAACACACTTAAAATGGATGTTTTATTTTATGGACATTCTTTTTTTAGATTCCAGTCTCATTTCAGCCTCTGTCCCCAAAGCAGTTTTCAGTGGATGATTCCTCCACCCTAAGAAAGTTACACCAACTTCAAATACCTACACGAAACCACTGGTCTCTAATTAGGAATTCAACTGAATTAGTATTATAATGAGCCCTAGAAAGCTGCCTATAGGCATGGATTTATCTAACCAAGGCCACACTGTCTGGAGATTAGCAAACAAAGTATTTCCCCAACCCCTTGGAGCCGGCAGCCCCCATCGCCGCGGGTGGCTGAGGGCTGGCAGCAGAGGATGCAGCACCTCTGGCTCCCAGAAAAAAGCTGCCAGCAGGTGGTGAGAAGCCTGCTGCTCACTAAACCTCCTCCCAGGACATGAATGCTTGCTCACAGGACCAATACAAGGGCTTCTCTCAAGTGTCTTGCTTCTGCTGTCCTTACCGCCAAGGAAGTGGGTGGGAAGAAGTCACAACACCACCTTCTAAGACAACAGAGCAAACAAAGAGTTCCCCTTTTCTGAGGTCCAAGGGTTCAGGCTTCTCTTAAGGCTTTAGGAGCAATCCTGCTCTAATCAGCTCCAGCAGAAGCTACGGCATAGGAGGCATCTACAGCAGCAGTAACACTGCTCTGGAGTAAAGCATGCAAGCAGAAAACAAAAACAGATACACAAATCCAAAATTTGCATCTGTCCAGGAAACCTTCACATATATCACCACCACAGACAAGCCATGAAGTTGTGGGCTGAGCAACTTCTCTCCACTTCAACTCCTGCTTTACCTTCTCCAAGCACCTCCAGAACAAAGCACAATCCTATCCTGAGGGAAGGTGATGCATGAAACACAAGGTTGGTGGAACAATATCCACTTTACACCTATGGGTGAGATGCCCAAATGACCTGGACAGGCCACCTGGCATCAGATTTTAGTTTGTGTCATTTGCTATTCACAGATTTTGACTTCACAAAATCAAGTCGGGTCCAACATTTACTTAAAGCAACAGAAACTTCTCTTGATTCACACTTTTTTAAACAGAGAAGAAGACTAGTTAATGCAAAGCTGCCTTGGGCAGAAAGGGAAGTGAGTGGCTCCCCTCCAAAACTCTGGAGGCAAAGGTCCAACAACTAGCCCTGGCTGGGTGATAAAAGGGAAAACAATGCAAAGCCACAGGAAAGTTGACACAGAAGCCCAACAAAATGCTCTCCCAGACACAGGGACACTGATCTGGGACCTGCCAAGGTCTCACCTACAGCCAGGCCTTGGCCAGGTCACTTGCCAGTCCTGAACAGACCATTGAAGAATTTAACATCTCCAAATTCCCCCATAACAAAGTAAAAAATGCAACATCACAAAGAAAAGATTTTGGTTCCTCCAGAATCTCTAATTTCTGTGGCCTGCCACTGCCTGGGGGTAAATGTTAGCCCAATGATACTTCTCTTACAGCAAATGAGGCTTCTCAGCCCTTTTCAGCCCCAAATACAGAGCCAGGTGTTCCAAAATACAAGTCAAAACACAGGGAGGGCTAAGAGAAAAACTAGAGAAGCAGGAATCCCAAATGGGTTTTGCCTGGAGGCAAGGGGCAAAAGCAGAGAGATGCAGTAACTTTAACAAGTTAATTTTATAAGATTAAAAAGAAATAGGTCATCCTGTCACTACAGAGATTGGGTGGGATTAGTTTAATACCCGTTTGCCCAAATAAAGGTCAAAACCAGCTCCTCTGAACAACAAAGTTTTGAGAATTTTGCTATTAGCAAGCTGGTTTCCTAGCTCATATTTGTGTACTTGTCTAGGTGGGTCTGAAGAAAAGATAGATGCCATCCAAGAGAGTCCAGAACAAGGCAGTTTGCAGTGGCTCCGAGAGGCAGATTTCCAAGCCACAGATTTAAAAGTTAGGGCTGTATGGGCTTGTCTGGATTTGCAGAGTGAATCTGCCAAACATTTCAATGCATATATTTGTAGCACAGCCCAAGATCTGCATACCATCCAACTGGAGGCTCCCACATTGTGCTTAAAGGATGGCACCAAGCAGCAGGTCTCTGCAGCATGCCATGAGGCCAAAGCTCCTCAAAGAGCAGCCCTTGGAGGAAATCCAACAACAGAGCATACCACAGCATCATACTTGCTGTGCTGTCTTAGCCCTTGGCCTATGGTGATTCATCTTTGCCTGCAACCTCTGACATTTTCCACCACCATTCATGCAGACACATTACTAGGATTTAGTCACAGACTAATACATCCAGCATGGATCAATCATCACAGGCCAAACCCACCTAAGACATTATCCTGGAACACAGGAAAGGGAGCACAGTCTAAAAAGATGACAAAAAAAAACCTCAGAATAGTGCCAGGAACAGCCTCAGATGCAAAAACTGAAAAGTGGAAGAGTTTGTTTCCTTCTTAAAATACTCTACGAGTCACTTTGAGCTATAGCCTGCACCTTTATTTTTGTCCGAAAGGAGCAATCCTGGGTCAATGTGAATATTCTTGATCAGCTGTTGCAAATGTTAAGTTGGGTTTGAAGTCACCAGTTGTATGATTCTGCCCCAAATTCCACACTTTCTGTGGCTGCCTCCCTGCCCCAGCACCCCCTGCAGCTGGGGCTGATCAGAACCTGCCCCAGACCCAGGTCACCCAGGAATTCCCTCTCATCTGGGGCTGATCAGAACCTGCCCCAGACCCAGGTCACCCAGGAATTCCCTCTCAGTGGGGGCTGATCAGAACCTGCCCCAGACCCAGGTCACCCAGGAATTCCCTCTCAGCAGGGGCTGATCAGAACCTGCCCCAGACCCAGGTCACCCAGGAATTCCCTCTCAGCTGGGGCTGATCAGAACCTGCCCCAGACCCAGGTCACCCAGGAATTCCCTCTCAGCTGGGGCTGATCAGAACCTGCCCCAGACCCAGGTCACCCAGGAATTCCCTCTCAGCTGGGGCTGATCAGAACCTGCCCCAGACCCAGGTCACCCAGGAATTCCCTCTCAGCTGGGGCTGATCAGAACCTGCCCCAGACCCAGGTCACCCAGGAATTCCCTCTCAGCTGGGGCTGATCAGAACCTGCCCCAGACCCAGGTCACCCAGGAATTCCCTCTCAGCTGGGGCTGATCAGAACCTGCCCCAGACCCAGGTCACCCAGGAATTCCCTCTCAGCTGGGGCTGATCAGAACCTGCCCCAGACCCAGGTCACCCAGGAATTCCCTCTCAGTGGGGGCTGATCAGAACCTGCCCCAGACCCAGGTCACCCAGGAATTCCCTCTCAGCGGGGGCTGATCAGAACCTGCCCCAGACCCAGGTCACCCAGGAATTCCCTCTCAGCAGGGGCTGATCAGAACCTGCCCCAGACCCAGGTCACCCAGGAATTCCCTCTCAGTGGGGGCTGATCAGAACCTGCCCCAGACCCAGGGTCACCCAGAAATTCCCTCTCATCTGAGGCTGATCAGAACCTGCCCCAGACCCAGGTCACCCAGGATTCCCTCTCAGGCTGTCTGCAGTCACTGCAGCTCACCCGGCCTGAGCAGGCGCTCAGGCTGCATCAGCATCCCCGGCTTCAATGCCTGGAATTAGACTCTGCAGATTAGGCAACGTGCTGAGGCTTATCTCTGGGTCTAATCACTAATAAAGTTGCAACCTGGTGCATTTGTATCTATTAGGCCTCGCTCAACAACACGGACTTTAAAGGTCATCTGCCTGCCCCAGCCGCTGCCGGGTTGGTGCAGCGGGTCCCGGCGGGCCGGGCACCCACCACCACCACCACCACCACCACCAGCAGCAGCAATCCAATTAGGGGCACAATGGTCCCGGCCCCAGAGGCTCCCGGGCCCCCCAGCCCTCCCGCCCCGGCGCCCTCTCCACAATGCCGCCTTTTGTCCCGGCCTCGCTATTGTTTGGGANCCCACCCCCACCAGCAGCAGCAATCCAATTAGGGGCACAATGGTCCCAGCCCCAGAGGCTCCCGGGCCCCCCAGCCCTCCCGCCCCGGCGCCCTCTCCACAATGCCGCCTTTTGTCCCGGCCTCGCTATTGTTTGGGATTCTCTCGCATCCCTGGACACGGGATAAAGAGCCGGGCTTGGGGAGATGTTTATGAATGAGGTCTCAGAGCACAGCGGTGCAGCAACACAGGGCTTGGCCGTGGACAAAAAAGGTCATGGTTTCTAAAAGCCACGTTGAAGAGAAATCATTAAAGATGTAATATGCAATAGCCAGGAATGAAAAGTTACGGGCAAACAGAAAATAAGAAGTCCCTTATTTATATCCCAGTCTTCTCAAAGCCAAAGGAAGTTTTGCCACAGACCTCGGTGTAGTCAAGGTGTCTCACAAAATATCTATACTAAATAAAATACCTAGCAGATCCCATTGATTTAGGGCACTGTTTTGAAAAGAGTTTACACCACGTTGATTTCCAAAGCAGGAAAAAAATTATTTTGATTTCATGTTTTCTGATTAAAAATGTAGCAGATAATGGCAGCAAACAGTAAAATATGGGCCAAAGAAACTCGGTGAAAAATATCAGCTAATAAAAATCTAAATCATCCTTCTAGTGTCAGAGAACATACTGTAATCTTGAGCTGGTGTAATGAATATGCTACACTAAATTCACCAAGAGGAAAGACCTATGCCTCTTTAAAACCTGTAGGAGTCACAAGGGTCTTCACAATTAACAACATATAGGTTCAGGTCAGTTCTGCAGTGCAAATCTGTGAGAGTTCAGCAAACTTGAGCAAAACTTCCCAAACACCTTCAGCACGAGATCTCCATGAGTCTTGCTAACAGCCAAAACCAACCTTCCCTGACACATCCAGCCCTACCAGAGACAAAACCACCCTCAAACCCCATCCATCACATGGGGAAGTGCCTCTTCGTGAGGCTCTGCCGAGCAGAGGGAGATAGTAATATTGTGAAACCTTTCTGGACTTTAAAGAGTACAGGCAGACATGCAATTACATTCAATGAAACATCATATGGTAATGAGCAGCAATGGAATAGCCAAGTATAAATCTCCCATTCAGTAGAGTGTCACATGTATAAATCTATTTACCAAGGATGACTCTGTAGCTCCTACCATAATAAATCTTCAGGAGAATGCCTTGTGCACCACTAACAGAGCAGGAGTTTGGAAAAACAGGCAGACTATTCTTCATAAAGAGTACTGATAACCAGCCAACCTGTTTGTTAAAAAAGATTATATTAATTGTGCTCTACTAATTTGGTGTGTTTGGGTGCTTGGGAGGCTAAAGTCGATTTTTTTTTCTTTTTTTTTAAATACAAGAACATCAATACACATAGACTATAGTACTAAGCTCAAGTACTAATCAAGTGGTACAAACCAAAAAAAGGGGTATTAAGACAAAATCCAGAGCTAATGTCCACTCACTGAAAGAACCACAAAGGCTCTTTTGATTTTAGAAGATGTACCACACTGCAATTCATAGGATCATGGAATTATCAAATCATTTTAGTTGGAGAAGATCCTTGAATACCATCGAGTCCAACTGTTAACCCAGTACTGCCAAGTCCACCACTAAACCTTGTTCACAGCTGCCACATCAACACACCTTCTAATTCCTCCAGGGATGCTGCCTCCACCACTTCCCTGGGCAGCCTGTTCCAATGCCTAACAACCCTTTCACTGAAGAAATTTCTCCTAATATCAAACTCAACCTCTCCTGGTACAAGTTGAGCTAATTTCCTCTTTTCCTATTGCTTGTTATCTGGGAGAAGTGACCAGCCTGCACCTTGTTCCAACCTTCTTTCAGGCAGCTGTAGAAAGCAATAAGGATCTGAGCCTCCTTTTCTCCAGGTCCCTCAACTACTCCTCATCAGACTGAGTGGTATTCTGGCCTAGTTTCTGCTCAATTTAAATGTTTTATGTAGGTTAATCCCAGATAAATAACTGTTTTCTTGCATTATCTAGATCTTCCACTACACATTATGGGATGTATTAGAAAGATTAAGCACTGCACAGTCAACTAGGGCCTCCCTACAGGATGCTCCTGCCCCCAGCTCTGCAAGGATGCCACATCACACACTGAAATAGCCCATGTATCTGCATGACTTGCCAAAACCTTGCTAATCACCTGAGGTTTCTATTTGTAGCCATGTGCAAACAGTTTCAGGAAAGCTTTTGTTCTGTGCTGAAGGGCTAAGGCTAAGCTGAGTTCCAGAAGTAGGCAGATAAGGACAAAGTCACATGCCAATATAGCATTTAATATACCAGAATCAGACAGAAATCACAGTCCAGTCATAAGGAAGAGGCAACTGCCTTAATGGCACCTGATTCAGTGATACACAGGTCTGAAGTGCAGCAACACAGTGAACACAGTTTCACAAAAGAAAGACATGGACCTGTTTGTCCATGTCTGGAGCAGGTCCAGAAGAGAGGCACAGAAATGATCAGAGGGCTGAAACAGCTCTCCAAGAGGAAAAGCTGAGAGAGTTGGGTTTGTTTAGCCTGGAGAAGAAAAGGCTCCTGGGAGACCTCAGTGTGGCCTTCAGTACTTAAAGGGAGGTTATAAGATAGATGGGGACAAAATCTTTATTAGGGTCTTTTTGGATACAACAGGGATATGGTAATGGTTATAAACTAAAAGAGGGTAGTTTTAGATTAAATCTAAGAGAGGCATTTTTTACAGTGAGGGTGGTAAAACACTGGCACAGGTTGCCCAGAGATGTGGTGGATGCCCATCCCTAGAAACACTCAAGGTTAGTTTGGATGGAGCTTTGAGAAACCTGATCAGGTTGAAGTTGTCCCTGCTCATTGCAGGGGGGTTGGACTGGATGATCTCTAAAGCTCCCTTCCAACCCAGACTATTCTATGATTCTATCAGACCAGAAATGCTGCTAATTCTAACAACCACATCATGAGGATCACCACCTCCACATTTAGAACTTTACAGACTCTTTGCTGGGCCCTTCACTGGTCTCCAGTCCAAGAAAAAGCAGTGAGATTTGGAAGCAGTTTTTCAGGTTAGGGATGTGGAAGCACTATGTGAAATGTCTGCTTGCATATGCTTATCCTACAGCTAAAGAGGGACTTATCCCTCTAGAACTGTCTTTACAGCATGTGTCACCAAACACTAAATTCACACCCAAAATATTTACAAAATTTATCTACAATCCACACAGTGCTCATGTTTCAGAATATCCTACTACATAAATCTGTAGAAATAATGCAGACATTCTGGGATGAACATCTGAGAAAGCTGCTAAGGAAAAATCTGTGTGTGCCCATTGCAGTGTCTGATCCCACCTACTTTGCAAGGCGTTTTTCACAGGCATCACTCTCACTGCCCTTTGACACCGGCAATTATCTGCTCCCAATCCTTCTGACCTCACATTCCTTACCCACCTGCAACTCCCACGTAAGGATAACAGAAGTTTGCATTCACATTAACTAAGTCTCTTTGTTCTGGGCAAGGAAACAATATTCATAATGCCCAATCTGATTTCATTTCAGTAGAGGATTAATTTCAATCTCTGCTGCTGTAGAACAAAAAGGCAAGCACAAAATTATCATCAAATAATTACAATGCTTTACACTTTACAAAGGACACCCAGAGGTTTGCAAAAAAAACCAACCTTTTTTCTGGAATGAATCTGCAGTAAATTTCTGAGCATGCCTCAGACACACTTAGGAAGCCTCCCCAGTCCTGCAGATAAGGCCCAGGACTGAGGGTCAGCAGATGAAAGCTCTGCTGCCTGCTCTTTGCATACTTAGGCTAGTCAACATCCAAACTGCAAAAAAGGGGAATAATGCTTCTTCTCAGGCTTATAAATATGCTATGAGGCCAAACTCATTAGCGTTTACAAAGCACTCCTAGACTCCTTGTCTGGAAGGAGTTATACAACCATAAAGCATTATTCATGCTGTTCTAAGGCAGAAAAATAGGTATTACTGCAAATCCAGCAGTAGCTCTTCATGCACCATTAAGGTTTACTACACTGTCTTAATCTAATCATCAGCACTTCAGAACCCAGATCTGTCATTCGAAACATCCAGATCAGAATTCATCACTGAATAACCAACTGGGTCAATGATATACAGCACAGGACACACATGCCCCTTTTTAACCCACATCACACATCTACAACTGAACCATTTTTATTTTCAAAACCTCAACATTATTGGTTTTCCTGCCATATTGCATTATGTCTACTCAGGATTTTAACAAGTTCAAAACTCAGATTCTAGATCTGTTGGCACATTTTTAAAAAGCTGATATGGGAAGGAGCGCAAAGTTCAGGTCCACACCTCTTCCAGCATTTATCAAGGAAACTGGTTCCTTCAGGCAACTTTTTCTGCCCATTATTATTCTGAGATCTCCTTTGCTTGTAATTCTGAAAATGTATTCATAACTAGTGGTACACTTGCTTTTGACTTGCTGATCAAAATACAATCTTTATAGCTCCAGGCACCATCATCAATGTTGAGCTGGAGGGAGTTCAATCCAGTTCAACAAAATCAGCTGTTAAAAATAACAGCTAGCTCCCAAACCACATCTTTGCAGTGATTTACTCCATCCCCTCATTTGGCTGCTGCCACATCCCTTTGTGGTGGTCTCCAACCCCATCTTGAGCTAGGCAGGCAGCTCTTGCTGCCCACTCCTCACACACTGAGAACATCTTCTCCCCCCAGAGCAGCACAATGGCTGCATTAGAGCTTCATCTGAGCTTGATGGAAGTTCTGCCCCCAACTGCCCTCTTGCTCCCTACCCTCCCACAGCAGCTCCAGGAAGTCAGCACCTCCTTGGCTCCCCATGCCAGGACACATACTCAATGCAGCCCAGCCCTTCCCTCCAGCTCTACAGATGTTGTTTTCAACAGAAGAAACCTGTCCCTTTGTGCATGACACAGTTTTGGTTTAAATTCACACACAAAGTCTCTCCTGTAAAAAAAAAAAATATAAAATTCAAATATGGCCAACCTTGAACATAACAGAGTCAGGGAGTTTTACTCTTTATACAGCATTCCTTTTACAGGGGCAGTTCCAAGCTTTCCTGAAAATATTGTCTCTCCTTCACTTTACACTGCCAACTAGAAGAAAAATTTCAAAAGGACAGCCCCGTAGTTTTTATCCAAATAAGACAGAATGAAGCACAGGAGAGCAGATCTTCCACTGAAAAACTTCTCTGTTCAACCTGGCCAAGATGCTGTAACAAGAAAGGAGAAATAGAGGCCTTTCCAACAACTGCATCAGCTGCTGTTTACAGGATCCATTCCTCATCTTGCAGGTCTCTGAACAAACTTGTCTCCACAGCTGTGGGATCAGAAAACTTGTTTGATCTATGCTATTATGGACAGAGGGCATTTACAGCTCTGGAGCAATGCTTTCTCAAGAACCCAGTCCCATGGCCAAGAAAATTAGCTAGTCACCTCAGCCACTTCCAAGAAAGAAGCCTGCATCACTCTCAGCATACTTGATACTCTGAAAATGCTGAGCACCTGTGCTTTGAACAGACAATGCCCTTCAACATCCCTGGTGGACCCACAAAGACAAAGATGCTCTGGATCACTGCCACCATGAGAGCTCTGGACCTGCTGCTACAGAGCCAAAGCAGCTCTGTGACCTGCTCGTGCCACCTCTACCAACACTCCTGCCCTCGGCTCTCACTCGTGTTAGGCAGCAGATCCTACTGAGCTACAAAATGCTCCCTTATTTCTTGGGGAAAAAACCCAAAAAACACAACAACAACACACACAGAAGTGGATAAAAACACAGTTTTACTTTTAAGCACAGATTAAACAACATTGATGCTTAGAGGGCTGTGTTTTTAAAGAACAAATCTCCAGAGGAAGTCAATTATGTTCCTAGGGTTAACAAAAGGATTTGTGTGATCCAGTTTCTCTTCCTTACTACACTGCAAGTGAGGGATGTGACTGAATACAACACTTCACCTAACCCCATAGGATCTACACCCATCATTTGGAAAATTAGAGAGCATTCATTTGGGATGATTCTTCCTCTTCCCCTCTCTGCTGTTTAGCTTTACATAGAGAAAATAATTAGTGTATAAGGCAAACAACCAACAGGAATAAAATTAGTCCTTTCAAACTGAGATGTTCTTTAACTTAACTAATTGAAAAGAGAGGAAGCAAAATTGTGTGGCTAGCAGCAAAGTCATAAAATGTCACTTTTCTGAGGTTCATACCCCAGTAATCATCTTTTATACAAAGAACAGTGACTCATAAATCTGGTTTTTCATAAAAACTTCACACAAAAAAAAGTCTGAAATAAAAGATGTCCCCTCCCCTTTTTTTCTTGGTCAACTAGAAGCTGAAGCATGGTCTTTATGAGCTGTGGGAGTGGAAAGTCATTAGGGCTTCAATTCCAAATGAAAATTAAGGCTTTTAACTTCCCATACTACTCACACTGACAACCTTTCATACATAATTGCCTAGGAAGAGTTACTGTGGTCTTGTCACCCTCCTAAGGCGTCAGTGATACGCTGACAAATAGATCCTCCCTCCCAATTCCACCACACAAATGGAAATAAAAGCCCATGTGGTTAAGAAACTCTGAGTTCACACCCAAGAGTGACTTTGATGACTTTTCAGTCAGGACTCATTAGGAGTTACCAAATTACCAGCATCAGAAATAAAGCAATCAAGGGATCAGGTAAGAATTTAACTGGAAAGAGGAAGAGTGCCTTCAGCAATTACAGCAAAGACACCACTGCTTTGCAGTGACATGGGGAACAACGTGACAAGCAGGACCCTTCTGCTTCACAGCTGTGATTCTTCACCTCAGTCAAAACTGTACTAGGCTGACAGATAAACATTTTAAATACACATATATAACATGAGATTCAACTGGGCATCATAGATGGGATGAGCTGAAATAAAAACAAATGCTGTGTCCACTCTCTGAATGGTATCAAGGTAACCTGTCGCTGTGACAGCAGCAGCATCTTTCTGCACTTGTCTGTGTTTGTGAAGAAGCAAACCCTGCTTTTTATCTAATTTTGCTCCTCTTCTCATTTGAGAGAATTATTATTTGACAAGTTTCTGGTTTTTTATAGAGGCGAGAGACTGACCACACTTCATCATCCTGTGGTACCAAGAAGTATGTACAATACAGAGGGAAGCAACCCAACATGTAAAGTGCTTTTATCCCAGCAAAACTAAAACAGGATTTGAAGCAACTCCAAAACTCAGAATTAGAAATGTGTGGAGTTACTCTAAAGATGTCTCCTTCCTTGCTAGTTCAGTATAACTCAAAACCTGTTTGTTATGACTGGTATCACAGCAATGGTCAGAGGCCCCGTTTGGGGTAAGGGTCTAATTCTGTTGAACACCACAATAAACCTGGAGAAGACAAAGGAAATATATTATCCTGGTTGTATAAAAGGAGAACCACAAATCACATAAGTCAGCTAAAAGACTACACCAGAAAGCCATGTAACAATGAGACAGCACCCCAAACCTGAGTCCCAGCTCAGTGCTCTAACTCGCAGAGCCATCCATCCTTTTGTTATTTCAAAGCTTACATCTAAAACAATGGAGTCTTAACTGATGTCACAAAAAGAGGATTGCATTTTGTCACAAGAGGTCAGGAGACAAGCATGGGAGAGACTTTCAAATAAATTGCTCAGAACCCAGGAAGCAAACAGCTGCACCAAAACTCGAAAAGAACAACTTTCAGAAGATGGTTGAAAACAGTCACACACGTGCAGCTACACCCACATGGCCTGGAGGACAGAGCTGCAGAAACCATTATTGCTCCTGAGGTGGAAACTGCAGCCACTCCAGAAGAGAAGATCTACACAAACAAGGCATATATTATCATGCTTCAAGACATCAAAGAGGAATAAACACATAGGCTTTAAAAATTGATTCCTGTTCTTAAAAGGTGTTAAAAGGATGGAAAAGGAAAACCCTCTAAATCTTAGCAGAACTGAAAGATAGAAAAGCTGCTGCTCTGACTGAAATACTCAGCTGGTTTGTAGCCTCAAAAATAAGCATCACAGAGAAATGAATGAATAACTGAAATAAAGCAAGCAAGTGCAGAGGTACCTGTTAACAGCACAGGACAGTTGTATCAGCAGTTTGACCAGGAGTGAATGATTGACTCACTCCCATGCTGGGTTCCAGCTGCAATCACGAAAATGAACAAGGGAACATTTTATCAGGTTTCCACAATGTGCCATCCTGTGCAATGCATGAACCACTGGTGAAGATCATATAACCTGTAACTATGTATCACATTCAACAGCAAACAAGCTTTTAACTCAGTGGAAAGGGATTAAAAGCTCCATAGATCCAAAGCATAGATCAAAATTATATTCAGCTGCTGGGAAATAGATAAATATGAGACTGCAAATCCCAGTAAGAGAGATAAGAAAAGGAAACCAAGAAGACAAAAGAATACTGTGCATCACAATAGCCCTTTAAGATTGTACATACAAATAAGATTTTCTCAACACCTTTGTTAGGAGCTGGAAAAGAATCCAGCATCAACCAAAATTAGTTCTTTTTAATTACTGATACTCTGTTAGCATCTGATGATGTTACTCTAATACAGTAGACTTTTATGTAGATTGTCCTCGAACCTATTCTATTAGAGCCTATTAAAAAGAAAAATGGGGGGAGGGGGGGGGGAACAGTGAAAACATCAACATGAAAATGGTAAATTCAATTCCTGCATGTATATAACCAGCAGTAGTCCTCTGGCAACACAAAAATAAAGCAGAACATTGCCTAAACAGGACAGATTACTTCCCTTGTTGCACATTAAAGACACTCTGGATTTCCTTTGAAAAAAATACCAAAGTCAGTGTAAAGAGTCCAAGTCTCAATTTCTTTCAAGTCCAACAGTGTCCCACAGCAACTTCACTGGCCACTGAGCTGTACCACACCACTGAACAGTCCATGGCCTCATACAAAGTCACAGCCAGGAGCAGAGTGTAACAGAAGTGGCATTTAAAGGACAAGGCATTATCAATAAGTGTCATAGAGTGAGAGAAATGTACCTTAGCAAGTAAAAAACTGCAGATGAAAGATAGATGCCAGTCCTCCAGAGACTGCTTAGCACTTAATCAAAAGTCAGAAACCAGGAATCTTGCATTTGTGATGCACAGCAACCTGTCTTCAGATGATCCAGAGATGATGGAAGATGTGGGGAAGAACAAACAAAATCTATTCAGTCCCACTAGATCAGAGACTGACAGCAAGCCTCTTCCTGCTATTTCCATAGAAATATTACACTTTGGGGACTGGAAATGCTGTCTTTTTCCTTCTTTTCTAAAACAATGGTTTGGTTTTGCTGCTCTGCTTTGAGTAGTCCTTTTGCTGCTCCTTTCCTCTTCTTGGATCTTCTACAGCACAAGGACAGAGAGGCAGCTGCTCTGCAGCCTTCCCCGCAGCACACCGGGACTCTCATTGTCCTGGGAATGCAGAGAGAGGTCAGACACAGCTGTCAAACCCCCAGGCAGAGGTGCCCCTGGAGATGGTTTGATCTTACTGTCCTGGAGATGGCTTGAAAGAGCAGCTAAGTATCTCCTCCTGCTTCCCAGCCTGAGCCCTACTCCATCCATTTGCTCCGCACACTTCATCTTTCACCTCGCACAGACATTCCAGTGCAGCTGACCTTCCTACATGAATGAAAGCCCAGCAGCAGAGGAGTTTGGGCTGAAACGGGGGAAAAGGCAGCAGCATGCAGTCCTGAGTGTCACTGCACAGAGCTCGGGGATGGAGCTAAGTCTGAAGGGCTTTTCAGAGCACTCCAGCTTTGATTGAACTAATTCTGCCAGCAAGCTGGCGTTGACACAACCACAGAAGACAGCTAGCGTGTCACCCTGCGACTGCAGTGTACAGCTGGCCAAAGCCCTGATGCCACGAGCCCGACACTCACCGACGGTGCTCCCTCTGCTGCAGACAGCCCTCCCACCACAGCCACCCCAGGCAAACAGGAGACATCCCATCCTACAAGCCTGTAGGAGAGCCCGAGCAGACAATGAGATAACTCACATCAGATTTAGGATTGCTTCAATCTCACTGCAAGATCCGTGAAGTCTCAAAGCCAGTCAAAACTAACCTGTAATCTACTTCACAAGGACTTTAGGTCACAAAGACCCTTTGCAGAAGAGGCTCTGAGCAAGGTGAACACTTGGCAGCACCACCTTGGAGATATAAGTCAGAACAAGCAATGAGTTCCCTGAGAGAAGCAAAATAGCAAGGCAAGAAACAATTTAAGGGAAGGAAGACTATATATACCTGTAGGTACAGGGGCTAAAGTAACCTGGCATAAATGGTCTTGACCCAGACATGAGTCACTAGAAAAGTGTTCAAAATAACCTGCCCAGCAGCCTCCAATTGCCATGGTGATGAATGTTTCCTAATGCCTAAGAGCAGCTGAGTCCTGAACCCCATGCACCTCTTTCACTAACAAAAGCTTTCATTATACTGGAAAAAAAAAAAATCACGACCAAATTGTGGCCATTTTAAGCCCTCCTCAGATCAAGGGCTGATTTACACACCCTGGTTTCAATGGGGAGTGCTGTGCTCACATCACTGCTAATTCAGAAGATGGAGCTGGCTTGCTTTTTGCTTCACAATTCAGTAGGCAAGGGGAAGATAGATTCTCTGAGACAGTGTTACTTTTTCTGCCAGGAGTTATCTATTTGCAGAAGTGGGTCAACTTTCTCTTGGTGGACATGTTCGTGTGCGAGTGCCTAGCAGCGCTGCCTGCGCCTCTCTGCCCGCTCCGCGTGCAGAGGAACCTCTGCACATAACTATTTATGGCAGCCAAGTGTTTCATGAATTGCAGCAAGTTAACCACAAGGGGATGATGACATTTGGCGACAGGGCAGGATGAATTCTGGCTGGCAGACAAAAAGTCAGGTTAAAAATACAGAATGCAGAAGCAAACCCAGCCAGTTGCAGCTAATTCGCAGGAAAACTGGATGTGCAGCGCCCAAACCTTCCCTGTTCCAGGCGAACAGTGTTGTGTGTTTTGCAGTGGGATGCATTAAGGCCTGAGTGTGAGTGTGGAAAGAACATCAGCCTCCTGGGTTCAAGCATTCTAGCTGAATTTTAAATGGGCTTAGATGTTTCTCATTAGCCTCACTCCACACCTGATGTATACCAGATGTTTCTGCCAGTTTAAGCACCTCACCCCATCTCACCTACCATCAGCTGTTGTCCATTCTTCTGTTCCCAGAGCATCTCCAAAGGGCAGCCCCAGTACAGAAGGATGCTGCAAGACCAGTCTTGGGAGGGACAATGTCAGCAGACCCTGCCATGGTAATGTCTGTGTGAAATGCAAGCAAGGCCACAGCCATGCTGTGGGGGCACCCTGTCCCCACAAAGTATTAACCCTTCAGCTTTCAGGTGCAATGCTTCTGTCAGTGTTGGTATTCAAGCCTCTCCCCTCCAGTCATACATCGGGTGTAACACCTGCCAGGGCTGCATTTTGGGTTCCCATGCCTGCCACTTCATTAGATCACCATTTAATTCGATCCTCAGCTTTATTTGATGAAATGTCTCCAGAGGACCAAATCATTTACATGTAACCAACACAGTCTACTTCCCTTATTCTGATTGCTTTCAAGGAGAGTAAGTGGATAATTCCATCAAAGACCCATAGAAAATTGTCTTTTAATCAATTCAAGTTTTTTTCCTTCAACAGGACAGCTGAGAATAAGATATCTCTATATAATACGCAAGAGGAAAACAAAATTAGAACACATTACCATGGAGAATATATTTCCAGATATGGCCCAATTTTAATTTAAGCATCCTGAGCCTTGTTTTCAGGGACACCAGCTACCCTGAAGTTTGGAAGCCAAGCAGGCTGGCACACAAGCAGTGCTCCAGCAAGAAGGCAGGAGTGGACAATAACAAAGATGTCTCAAATGAAGCACTCCATGGAAGTCCTTTGAATGAGTGGCCAATGACTAGTGGCTACAAGAAACTCAAGCTGTACCCTTCATATCTGAGACCTTAGCAGTGATAAGCCAAACAGCAGAACACACTGAACTTACAGCAGAGATGGAAACAGGTGTTTCTCTAGAGGTCTCACCTCTATCTAGTGTACCACCCCAGAGCTGACTTCCTGTCTCAATCACAAGGAGGCTGAATGTAACAGCCTACAGCACCAAAAATACCAACACATTAAAAACAGCAGTATTAAAAAAACAACATTAAAGCCATTTTCATAGGATGAAAAGTGCTCTTGATATAAGAAAGAAAATAATTGGTCAAGTAACCAAACCTGTGCTTAAGCTTGGCAGGAGCCACTGAGCTCTGAGAGGTCTCCAGCACAGAGAACAGGACTTTCTCTGACTGGGCTGCCCATGCAGTGTGGGACTATAAAGGGGTGACATCTGAATGGTGCTGAGAAAGGCAATTTCCTCTCTTTTACCAGAGCTAGGACAGGTGCACTGCAAAAGTGGACAGTGGTCACCACAAGACCTTGAACAGGGCTGATCTCATCTGGCTTTAGATCATTTAGTTGGCTATGAATGAGCTGACCAGGCTTGCTCCTCATCAGCAAAGAGCAGAACCAGCATACAATTCTGCTCTCTTTGATGCAGACATAGTTCCCATAAATCAGCACACCAAAGTGCCTTTCTCCACGTGGCCAACAAAGGATGTTAAAGCCTTCATTGGAGATATCTCAAATTAAATGGGATAAACCTCATCTTTTGCTTCTGCCCCTCCATATTCTCATCTCAAAGGCCTCATAAATATGCCATCATAAATAATAAGTATATTGATTATTAATACACTATTAAAACAAAGTATTTTGGCCTTAAGGGTGTGCGAAGAAAAGAAGTAAGCACACGGTAGCTGCATTACCAATCAATACCAACACACAGAGAAGAGCCATTTCTCTCTGCCACCATTTTAACTGCAATATATTGTACCCTCTAGGTAAATATGTGGACATCTACAAGTGGGAATCAATAGAACTAGAGATCTTC
The DNA here is from genome assembly GCA_013397555.1 of Urocynchramus pylzowi. Taxonomy (NCBI): domain Eukaryota; kingdom Metazoa; phylum Chordata; class Aves; order Passeriformes; family Fringillidae; genus Urocynchramus; species Urocynchramus pylzowi. The sequence continues at coordinate 1,285,933 of VZRH01006015.1, forward strand.
CCACCCCCTCACCCAGAGAGACCATTCTTCTTTCACTGGAGAAGACAGCAACAAGAGGCCATAGATTAATATCTCTGCTACTACAGGCTCTCTGCTGTACCCACAGCTTTCTTCTGAGCCTCCCTGACCACTTTTTAATTGTTGATGTTTAGAATAATTTATAAAAACAAAACGTCAAAATTAACACTTCACCCAACTGGAAAAAAAGCCAGAGACACTGGAAACCACCCAGTCCATTTTGGGAACCTAGAGCAAGCAGTTTCAGTGGAAGGTGAAGTTCTAAAGACTACTTCAGTTGATGGGTGTGAAATAAAAGTAAAGCCTGAATGCTTTGCCTGTATGCACAGGATTTTGTCACGGGCACACCACTAGTTGAGACTGTATGCCTCCAGGCTCTAAGATGGATGAACAATTGTCCCAGTGAGATCCAGATAAGGCTAAAACCTGTGGAAGCCCTTGCCCTGGCCTCAGGGAACTTTGAGTCACTCCTCCCAATGTTCCCACATATCTCACAGTCCAGGGATATATCCTGTGGGAATAAACCTGAGGGTTTTTTCTTCCCCCAGGTCATGTTAATATCAATATCACTAAATGTGCCTGACTTTTTTTTTTTAATTCTCTTTTTCAAACCTAACTCTAATAAAGAGGAGCCAAGCAGCTCTTTAACAGAGCTATCTAAAGCTGGATGGGCAGAAAGTTTGTGTGTGCACACAGAGATCCAGACTATGCATAAAAAGGAAAGCCAAAGCACTCATGAGCACACACAGTGACTGTGCCTCAATTTCTGTCCTAGACTGGGTAGGTTTAGAACTGTGACATATCATTACAGAGGCAACTGGCCAGTTTCCATCACACAGTTTAGAGGTGCCCCTGTCCCACAGCCCAGGTCCCCCCCAATCTCACACAGAGATTGGCCATACCTCTCACTTTAAAAACAAGAAGGACTACATGTCTTCTAACATTAGCCATTTCCACACTGTGTTATAATTATCTTATCTTCTATGAGCGAATAATTAATCACCAGCTTCTGAAAGACAACTTGCAGAAGTAAATAGACTTCAGAAAAGTGAAGCAAAGGTGGACCACCAGTTGGGTTGGAGTTGTTTTTTACACTTACACCATTTATTCTGAATTCACCTTACAAATCTAGAGTTCATCACCTCACACTGGGGTGGGTCACTGCGGCCAATAAATCAAGCCCTGGTTCAACAACTCACTTCCAAGGATTGTTGAACAGAAAATGAGAAACATTTAACCCACCTTTGCTCACTAAGAGTATACTAAAAGTCTACCTTCCTGCAAGTGTTTTAACAGCTACCATACTCCTGACTCCTTTAGAAAAGCACTTAACAAGTGAAGCTCAGTGGATACCATTAGCAAGGGCAGTAGAGTTCTGCATTTTCCAGCTCCCAATTTCAGGACTTTCCAGCTTTTCCATAAGTAAAAATACTCTAGCAAGCAGCTCAGAAGTAGCAACCTTGCTCCCACCAGTTGTCCAAAGCTTCTGCTGAGTTGTTACTACAGATGCTAAATTCTGCACTGCATTCCTTTCAGCCACCTCCTCTCCCTAAGAAAGCACACAGGGCTGATCCTTTCAGCATCAGCTGAGCTGGCCGGGCAGTCCCTGTTTCACCCTCTGGTTAGTTCTCCAGTGCTTTAAAGACATGAGACAACAGCAAACCAGACTCAAGCTTACAACCAAAAAATGAAAGGCCATGCACTCTCTTTCCTCTGCCTTCCTTCTGTTTTATTCCTGAGGAAAATAAAACTCACCAAGAGGACAGCACAAAAAGGCTGAGATCTCGGCTGCACACACGGAAGGCGGGGACAGAGCAGGGCCAGGAGCAGGAGACAGGCAGGATGCTCACTGCGGGGCTGCTCCGTGACAGCTCCACCACCCACCTGACTCACTGGAGTGGTTTTTCATGTTCACCTGCTCCTGCCCTGCTCCTCTACACCGTCACAGGCTTAACAGAATTGTTGCTTGGTCCCAGGCAAACACCCCTCCCAGACCTCTTGCTTGGTCCCAGGCAAACACCCCTCCCAGACTTCTTGCTGTCAGTCAAAAGAAGGGGCCTGATAAGCCCTGCATTTGCATATGTATTGAGAGGCATTTCCAAAGGCACAGTCAGGGAAATGGCCTTGCTGAATACCGATGCTATCTGAGAATGACAACTATTCAAGTCATTTTACAGCTTCACTACCTAAGTGGAGAGATCAGGCTTGTTTACATCTTTACAAGGATTATTAGCTTTAAAAGTGCTGATCATCTCCATCGCACCCTCAGAAATGAAGCCGCGCTGGTTCACAGCAAAGAGCTTCAATTCTTCCCCCAGAGACCACCTTCCAGAGGCACCCAGAACCAGAAGTCTAAAACCTAAAGGTCACGTCTGAAATGCTCGAGCCCATACCCATCCTTCCGACAGAGGAAATGAGAAGGGGTGTGCAAAGGCACGCATGGAAGCACGTGTGTGCAGATGGTCACCCTCCCTTTCCTACTCTTACCCTACGCTAGGACATGAGACTCGGCTCTCAGTCCCCTCCAAAAGATGCTGCTGGGCACAGTCCCACACTCAGCGCTGGAGGAGGCAATGAGGACCGAGCTCTGAAAGCAGAGGCTTCCCTCTTTGCGCTGGCAGGGTCGACTTTGAACCCCAGGTGAAGCATCCCACTGTGCCTTCAGCCCGGATTGAAGGGACAGCTCTAAGCTGTTGGTTATGTTTTGTACACTCAAGAGCCCTGAGTTACAAAGTCAACTGGCTTTGTCCCATTCAGCTACCAATACCTAAAAGGGACACAGTCTAAGGTTCACAAAGCAGAACTGTGAAGCCCTTCTGTTCCATAACAGTAACAGCACATTCAGTACCTGTCATGTGCTCTTCAAGCCTCTGTGGAGAGCAATGCTTTATGAAAATAAAGTCAAGACACGTCAAGAGCAGAAGCTATCTGCAGATTTACAAACCAGATACTTTCTTATTTACCCAGCTCTATGAGAGAGAGATTAAAAAATTCCACACCAAACATTTGAAGATGTTTGCTGTACCATGCACCATCTGGTGACCTGGATCCCCCTTGAAACCAACAATCCCTGACTACTGGGCAAGGTGGCCAGAGTTGAGACACACAGTGAGGCAACAGGACTGCAAACAGCACATTCATGGAGGAACACTTGTGAAACGAGTTGATCAATCCTCCATGACCTCAGGTCTCTTGGGACATAAAGACTTGCCACAAATCACCAAAAAAAAAAGAACACCAAAAGCTCTGGGAGCTGAAAACATGGTTATCTGGTAAGCACATCCACTGCTGACATCAATCAGAGCCAACCTCTGGGGCTCCATCCCCCTCTGTGTGCTTAGAGGTGGGAAAAGGACACCCCACAAAGAAAATAGCCCTCTCTGGTGGGAAAAGAGGATTAAGAACATTAAAAGTAGTCTTATATATAAGAAGTTTTTAGATTGCTGCCTGGTTTGATTCCTACTGAATCCTCTTGACCACACATTCTAAAAGTCATGTATTTGGTCTTGTTGGTTTTAAAATATATTTTTTTTAAATCTCCATTTTAAAGATATTGGGATGTTATGTTAATGCCTGATCACTATTAGACAACAAGAGAAACTTTGCTTGAATATGAACTGCCAGAGGAGGCTTGGCACGATTTCGTTGTGGAGCTTGTTTCTACCTTCAATGACTAGCCTGAACAAAATCGTGACTACAGCGTCCCTTCGAGAGCAATCTCTTCTCCACAAACAAAACTCCTCTTTCTGAAGTGGAGACAGAGGAAAGCCGAGTTGCCCCTCTCCGAAACTGCTGAGCACTTCACAGCCAGCCTGCCCTGAGAGCCTGTGGAGCTAACAGGTGATGCTCTGTGGGACAAACCTGAACTTTCATCAGATGCTTCCAAAATCTCATCCCATCTTTATCAATCTTATCAAACTAGCACACAAACAAGCCAAACATAAACCAAAATATTTAAAGGGGGAAAGAGGAAGAAGAGTGGGAACACAATCAGTGTTTATTTAACCCTGCAAACTCAGGCTGATTTTTGTCAAAATAAAAACCCAAAACAAACAAACAAAACCAAACACCAACCCTGCTGGAGATAAAAGAGGCTCCAACCCTCAGCCCAGGACATCGATAACACAGCTAACGCACTGATAACACACACCCCGCACACAGCTGCCCCTCCCCAGCTCCCGGGGCCGCTCTGCCAAAGGGGTCACCAAGGATGGACAGGGCTGGGAATGGCCAGGACCCCCCGCCCCGCAGTCCCTCCCCCACCGCCAAGGGGTGCCGGGGGTGGTGGCGCGGGGCCAGCGAGGCCGGGCCGGGCCGGGCCGGGCAGGGCAGGGCAGGGGCTCACCATTGAGGCCGTTGGGGATGCTCCGGTGGTGAAGGGGCGCGGACAGGTCATCCATAGACCTCCGCATGGCCCCGGCCTTGCTGTCGCCGGCCTTGTGGTGGTGAAGGTGGTGGTGATGGTGGTCGGGGCTGCCCGCGCTGCCCGTGCTGGAGGTGCTGCTCCCGTCCCCCACGTCCCTGGTGGCCGAGCCGCCGTTGAGGTTGGTCAGGCTGGCCTGACTGTCGATGGAGCTCCGCGAGCCGGCCCCGCTCCGCTCCTCGTCCAGCATCAGCACCATCTCCTTCAGCTCCACGTTCTCCCGCAGGAGGGTCTCCTGCCTCGCCTCCAGGTCCTTCAGCTTCTGCTGGTACATGCCCACCTCCTTCCACATCACGCTGGCCGTGTGCCTCCCGAAGCGCTGCCATTCCCTTGACAGCTTCTTGCCTTTTTGCCGGTCGTCGTCCAAGAAGCAGCAGAGCTCCCGCAGCTCCTGGTTGTCGTCCTGCAACTTCTGGTTCACCTCCTTCAGCCCGCGGATCTCGTGCAGGTGGAGCTGCAGCCGCCGGTTCACGTCTTTCATCAAGTTGCCGTGTTCCACCATTAAGTTCATCTTTTCATTCTCCACTTTCCTCAGTCTTTTCACCAGCTCTTCCTTGCTCCATCTCAACATCTCCTCTTCCGAAATCTTGCTCAGGTCTTCTTTAGACCCTTCCATGGAATTTTTTGCCATCATCTGTGCCTAGGCTGCGTTTGCTCTCGCAGGATAACAAATGGTCCGGGTTATTCGGATGATTTTGTTCGCCTTATTTCCTATAACTAAAAATCACTGCAGCATCTCGGGGAAGAAATATTATAGTTCTCCGTTGAGCGTTGGACAAGGAAGAAGAGCAACGCCGGACTGGAAATTCTGCTCCCCCGTAGACCCCATAATAATAACAATAATAAGAAGAAAACACAAACCAAAGGCGGGGGGTGGGGGGGATGAAATAAAAAAAGGCGCCCCCACTGCCCCGGAGGCTGGGGGCGACAGGGAACCGGGAGCCAAGCGCCGCACTCTCCAAGCGAAGCCTCCGCAGGGATCGGCCAACTTACCCCGGGCAAAACAAGTACGCGGCGGCCGCCCCCCCGCTCCCGGGCGCTCCGTCCACTTGTCCTCCCGCCCGCCCGCTCC
>VZRH01006015.1:1291883-1316720 GCA_013397555.1 Urocynchramus pylzowi
CTCCCCCCCGGGGGCTCCCCCCTTTTTTTTTCCTTTTTTTTTTTTTTTTTTTTTTTTTTTTTTTTTTTTTTTTTTTTTTTTTTCCAGATGGGTTTCCTCAGGTTTTCTTAAAGAAAAGGTACCGGAGAGAGCACCATCCCGGGAAAGGGTGGGGTTGGACAGGCAGGAAAACGCGCCTGCCGGGCGGCTGGGGGAAGCGGCGCCGAAATGGCCCCGGTCCCGCTCTGCCCAGGGAAGGGACCCGGAGCCACGGGCGGCCGCCTTGGGCTGGGAGCGGAGCGGGATCTCCCGGAGCATCTCCGCTGCTGCCTCCCCCGCCGAGGGCTTTGTCACCGGGCTCCTGCCCCGCGCCTCGCTGCCCTGCTCCCTCTGGGGTGGCCGCCTTTGTCCGCGGGTCCCTCCTGCCTCGGCAGGTTGAAAGAGCTGGCTCCAGCATCCCTGCCGCCTCTCTGCTCCTGGGAACGGCATATTCCTTTATACCTCAGTGGTGCGGGAGGAAACGGCCCTGAAGCCGCAGCTAACGCTTATTCCTCGGTAAAATCGTCACAGGTTCTGGTCGTTCTTACTGCCAGGAGGCTGGAGTGCCAGCCTCAACTTCTGCACGCATCGGACAGAACCGAGCAAAGGGCATGGAAAGTTCATAAAGTGAATTTCCTAGGCAACATGTGGGCAGATTTGCTATATCTTTGCATCACATCTCCTGAGTTTCAGTCTAATGCACTTCTCCTTGGGCTATGATATCTCTCTGTGGGCTGCTTTTTGGCCAGTATCACACTGTTAAAACGAAAGGAACACCCGGACACAGCATGAGTACCCTTAAAAAGCCCCAGGGAATTGCCAGCTTTGTGTTCCTTAGGAACCTGAGTAAATGGTTTGACTCCAGGGTTAATCCAGTGCAACATCAGGTTTCTGACCACACTGGAAAGCTGGTCAAGACACCCTCTAGCTATAAAGAGACATCAAATCCGATGCCAGAGCGTGGGATGCAGAGCATATGGCCTGTGCATGGAGGGAACGTCGGAACAGAGAGGGATGGAGGATTGCAACTTCTACCTTTTGATGTTATCTTTCTCAGTCTCAGTAAAGCTGCACTTTCTTCCTGTTTTTCTGCACAAGTCTATGCTGCTGGGTTTCTGAGCCCAGACATACCCTTGGCAAACTAGACAACTGCCTGTTCCCTACTAAAGCAAAACAGCAGACCCCCCCTGCTTCTGGAGGAGCTCATCCCCTCCATGGGCGCTGTTGCCCCTTTCCTCCTAAGGAAGCTTTTTATCCCATTATTATCAAAAGGGGAAGAGGAGCTTAGGACAGAGCACGGACACTGGTTCTCTTGGTGTGGGATTTGCAGGTGGATTCTTGGTAGCACACAGCACAGACCTGAAGATGTGAAGAGGACAGTTCTCCCCTAGCAGAAACACACACTGGGGTAGTTCCCTGGAGAGGAGGGAATCACGTTGTACAGCCACTGGTACTGGTACTTGGGTGGTGCCTGTTTCACCTGCTCAGAGCCTGTTTGCTCCTTTCAAGGGGGATGGCTCTGAGCAGGTGAAACAGGCACCACCCAAGACCAGAGCTGTGCTCTGAGCTGGGTTCCACCTTGGTGACAGCTCTTCAGAAGGTGCAGTCCTGGCTGTGGCTGGTCAGGCTTTCCTGAGGTTGCCACCTCAGTTAGCCCTTAGGACATGGAAACCAGCAGGTGTCTGTGCCAAGAGGTCACTGCTCCTGGGGTCTGGGGCAGACAGGCCATGGCCAGCGTGGCATGGCATCATGCTGAGTCCCACCTCCTGCTCCTCACCACCCCGAGCCACAGCTCAGGGCTGCATTGTGTCCAGAAGGCACCCAGGCATTTTTTGAGCCAAGCCCTTTATTTACAAGGTTTTAATCATATCCTTCCCCACAGGAAGAGGGAAGTGCTTCTCCCAGACCCTCCCAAGTGCTGATCTGACTAGCAGGTCCCTGGCCAGTGGCCGGGGGAAGGAGCAGCAGAGCAGGGGGATGTTGCAGAGCTATTGTTCATTGCTGATCAAAGTCGAAAAGAGAGAGAAGCCTCTGGCAGCTGTGTCACCACACAGGTGAAGCTACACTGGAGCAGTGCCTGGCCTGGGCAGTTTATTGCTGGGCTCGCCTGATGCTTGCTTCATCCCTTTCCCAAGAAAAGCTGTCTTTCCTCGGTGAAACCTGTCAAAGTTTGAGCATTATTGATGTTTCTGTAGAAACTGAGCTCAGCAGACAGGGGGGCTCCTCAGAGGAAGTGAGAAGATTATTAATATCCACAGAGGAAGTCCCTGTGATGATTAAGACTTGCTTTCAGTGCTCAGTGGGTATGTCTGTGCTTTTGGAAATGTTAACAGCACAGATCCACCCTGATGCCATCCACAAGGGGTTTGCTGTCAGTGCTGCCATTCTGGTGCCCAGGTGGCTGTTGAGGGATGGTGACCTGCTGTGCTTGGGCATCCAGAGGCCTTTGTGCTCAGGAGATGGCATTGAAGCTGCCAGGTGTCCAGATAGCAAATGGTCTGAGTGACTGTGAGCTGCATAAGGAGGACATGATGCATCATCACCTGAACTGCTCCCTCATCTTCCCTTCAAGGTGGACCTTGCAGTGCAGTAGAGGAAAATCCCTTCATTTTGGAAAGGCAAGGCAGCAGTGTTAGAGAAGAGGTATCAGAAAGTGTCTGTGGCCCAGGTGACCTATGGGTACAGTGTAACCAAGAGCTGGGTGTAGATAACTTGTTAAATACTTAAATACTTTGATAGCTTGGAGGGAAAGGACTAGCTCAGTGCACAGTTTTATGGTAAATAACAAACCCAGTGTTGCAAAGCATACTTTAATCAACACAAATAATACATAATGTTGGGGTATTTTTGATGGATTCATAGTTTTAGTTTTAGTGAAAAAACCCTATTTCCCAGTGTTGTTCAGAAGGTATTGTGATTTCCTCGTGCATTTTAGATGAAGTGTAGAAGGAGTTGATAAACAACACGCCATGGATTCCCTCTTGTTACATCTGGCCATGGGGCCTTCTGCAAGCTGCCAGTGAAAAACACTTTTAATATGCATGTTATCTTAAGCTTTTGATGCTCATGTGAGACAGCATCAAAGCCTATCCCTTGCATTGAATCAGATGGGCATTTCCACCCTGTTCAGTCAGGGATGAAATTTTAAAGCGAATTGTAGCAAAATAAGAATTGTAGGAAAAAATCCCAACAAAACAACTACCAGCAACCTACTGGGTAAAAATGCTCTTGATGTTAACTCCTGAACTCAGCAGGTGATGCCAGAAATGGATTTGGTCCCTGATAGAACACAGCAATACACAGCCTCATTGAAGTCTTACCAAAGCATTCCCTCTACAGGGATACATCAGTATTACAGAGGACACCACCACAGCTCAGAGCCCTGCTGCCGCTTCCCTCCCTTCCCCGGAGAGGGTGGCTCTTCCAAAGCCCCCTCCGGGGTGTGTTAGTGGGCAGAGGGGCAGGATTAATCCCAGTGAGGCTCTTCCAGACCTTGGTTTTCTGAGGCAGCCTGAGAAATGCACACTGCAGCCTGTGCATCCAGACCGTGATCCTGTTCATATGTGCCGAGGACCTATCTCGAAGAACACATACTCCATTAACCATTTACATGGGATATATCCCCTGTGGCACTGCTGTTTTCCCATAACTCAGCACCAAGGCCTAATCCTTGATTAATGTTCTGAAATCCAGCACCCAGGTTGCAGCAAGGGGAGCTCTCTTTTGTGAGACAAAGCTGTGCAGTAACAAAAACTGAGCAATGCTCCAAACTATCAAGATAGGCACCTCACTTCCAGCCTGATTAGGCAGTATTTTCAGCCAGAACACTTCTCCAAGTAGCAACGACCTGAAGAACTGTCTTGTGTCATTCTTCCTTCTTTTCCCAGATCAGCTGAACCATCCTGTGAAAAGCCTTCATGCCTCCATTTGCCCATCTGGCTGAGCAATGAGGAAAATGCAGTCTCTTGGAAGATCATGCAGCACTCCTAAATGCTGGCTTCTGGCAATATAACTGGGCCATCGAGTTCATTCTCTCTCCTTATGAAAATAGTATGTTTTACTATAGGAGGATTTCATCTTGTGTCCACAAAGCCTTTTTATTTTGTGCCCTGAAACTACTAGTGAAATTCTCCAGTGTACTAACCCGTTTACAGGACTTCAGGATATTCCAAGAAGGGTTATGGTTGTGACCAGAAAACTCTGCCTCACCAGAAAAACAGGTCCTCCAAAAGGCATAAGCAGTAGCCTTTAAACATTGCTACAAAGAGTAGCATCCAAACTGAAGACCAGCAGAGATGAAGAGCTGTTCCTTGAAGGAGAGCATGGAAGGTGTGTGTTCTCAAGATGTGCCTTGAATGCTGTTTTCTAGTCCATGTCAAAGTGTCCTGCAGTCACCCAAGAGGTGCACATTCCTGTGTTGGGTCCAGATCTGCTCTGTGCAGGCACCCTTACAGGGCTGATGGAGCAACACCAAGTCAGATCTCTTGTAGTGGCAGCTGCAGAGTAGGCATACACTGTATGTTTGAGTCAAATAAAAAAAGCCCATAAAAATCCCCTCATTCACACTCACTGCCCCTTCATTTTCATGGAAGTTTGTAACCCTTTTGTGCAACTCTAAATATGGAGGCGTTTTCCCTCCTCCCTAATCTGTATGTTGGGAAAGGACTGGAAGCTAAATCCTAAGAAGGAGTAGTCAATGCTGCTCCTACCTGGGAGCTGCAGGTGACTGACATGTCCAAAACACATGTGTAACAACTAGAGCAGAAGTTTCACTGCTAATTTAGTGCCTAGTGGGGATCCAACTTGGTTGTGCAGTCAGAAGGCTACATACAATATCAAAGTAATTTTTTTAAGTATTAAGAAAAATCTCCTAACTCCACTTACAAGATTTGAATCATCAGGATTGCCACATGTCTGTGAGCTGAAGCCATGTGCTGGGGAGCTGTCACATCCTCCACCATCATCTCCACAAAAAGGAAAGACACTGAGATTTTGGATCCAAGTGTGTGTCAGCAAAATAATTTGAAAGAACTTATTCTGAATAAGTTAGAATAAGTTCTAAACTTATTCTAACTAAAGAATTCTAATATTCTAATTAAAGAACTTAATTCTGAATAGGTAAGAAATCAATCAGTAGCAGGAATAGAAAGACAGGCAGACTGGATCAAAGTGCTGACCCCTGTATTGTCTCTGCCAGTAGCAAATACCAGATCCAGATGAGAAAAACGTGAAAAATCTGCCCATTGGGTGAGTTTCCTCCTCTCTGCCATGTGGTATCTCTTGGTTTCCTCCCAGCAGCATTAAGGTTTACATACCTTCCCAAAAATATTTACCAACCTATCTGACATGGGAAGAATGCCAGAAATGCTTGATGTGTCTTTGCCTTTTGTAAATACCCCTTTTGGGAATACCTACAACAAATGCTGCAACAAAGAGATGGGAGAAGTGGAAGGTAAGAATTTACATCTGCCTTGGCATCACTAAACTGCAGCCCTCAGGTACCCTGACTTCAGGGTGCATCCCTGAGGATAAATTCTGCCCTGAGTTACACACAGAGCTCACAGCATGGGAGGGCCTCTGTATATATGGGGGCAGAACTTGGTTCCTGAAGGCTGAGGAACTTGCAGGAGGTTATTTTGCCAGACAGAAGCACTTTCTGGTTTATAGTTGCACCTTTCCTGAATGTGCAGCACCCACCCACTGACAAGGTACAGGAAACTCCAGGAATTTAGACCTCTATCATTTAAGCCACTCGTGATGTAAACCCTGGTTTTGCCAAGAGTATATTCACATCACATGCCTTTTTTTTTTTTTTTTTTTTCTCTTGCGACCTCTGTCCTTATTTCTCTTACAGCTCTAACAACCCCTCAGCTTTGGGGAGGCAGAGTGAATGCTCTTCCATGCTTGACAATGAATTTATAACAGTTTTAACTGAATTGTCTTGGACATAATTGGTTTAAAAACAGGAGGAAAAAAAATCAATGCAAGGATAGAAAAATTACCAGCACTGTTCCCAGGGACTGTTCAGTTTCATGGCAAGTTTGTAGCCCAATCAACCTCTGAGCTGACAGGTTTGCCCTGAACAGTCTGTGTCCTGGGGGATGCAGCAGCCCCTGGGCTGTTCTGGGCTCCTCCACCCCACACACCCTCCTTTTCCCTGGCTCAGCTCTGTGCTCAGGCTCAGCACTGCTGCCTGCAGCACAGACACCTCGCCATTCAAGCAGATGAGCCCATTGGCATTAGCAGCATGAGGTCGATGAAACCTGAGTAATTCTGCAATAGAGAAAATAGGCAATGTTACACTATCCCCCATCTTCATTACACTCTGATTTCTCATTCCCAAATGAATAAATGACCTTTTAGATGTACTGATGCACCAGGGAGTTACAAATATCTGGTTTTGTACTATAAGCAGGGCCTGTTGGTACCCTTCACTCAGTGTTAAAGAGTATTTTCTGCTTGCAAGACAACAACGCTGCTGAGGACCTAATTTTGCCTTTTATAGTTCAGTGAAGCCACTGGGATTTTACAGCAGATAAGAGAGGAGAGTCCTGCCCTAAAATGCTGACACCACTTCTATATATCATAGAGATATCTGAATAATTCATAGTGTCAAGCAGTGCAACTTAAAGGAGCAGTGACTTTAGTGACAACATCCAGTTTTAGTACATGCTGCACAAAAATTAATACTCCACAAATTTCTTTCTTACACAAAATCCATGATCAGTTGTTCCAAGGAAGAACTGCAACAGTGTTACATGAAGTGGGGTGATACACGAAACACAGGAATTTCCTTGTGATTTGACACATTACCCGTTACCTTTGCCTTGTGTGGTATTTGAAATGGAATGAAATAAAATCTGGCCTGGATTGGAAAAAGCAACAACAAAAAGTGCCCTTCCCCTTGGGCTCATCCTGGTGCAGGGGTGTTGTAGACCCCAGGCTGCTGTTGCAGGTCTCCAGGATCACTTTCTGCTCCTTATAGCAACTGCCTTTCAAAACAATTAAGTCCAAAGCAAAGGCTGGAGATCAGGTGTTTATGCTGCTGGTTCATCAGGGATCTGGGAATTCTGAGGATGTTTTGGACTGAAGCCAGACTCATGTTTTTCCAAAAGACCCTTATCATCACACTGAATTGAGTGAGGGAAAGCCCTCCAGGAAATCACACTTCCTCTTCTGATACAAAAGTAGCACTTCCAGCTTGTCTCTCTTTGCCTGTGTGAAAGTAAAAAATCCTCTGGAGGTTGCAATCTGTTTTCTACTCTGTTTTTCTCAGGCCATAGTTTGGACTGGTGGCCCTTGCAGGGTTTGATATTTCAGGCTGGCTGCTGGGCAGGGGATGCCTTGGGAACGCTGACACCTTGCCAGCTCTGTGGTGTGGGGCTGGCAGTGCACGATGTGCTCTGCAAATGTGAACCAAGCAGGAAGGGGGTGTCATTTCACACCCCTTAACAGCTGATCTCAGCCCACACACCTTTTGGCGTGGCTGAAATCCCCTTCCTGGCCTGGCTGACCACAGCAGGACCTGGAGGCAGGTGGCTCTGTTGCCTCTTCTGCCCACATCTGCTGCCACTGCCGGACAGGGTCACCATTACCAGCAGGGATGAATATAAGGAGGAGGCAGGACACCTCTGTCCGCCCAGGGGAGCCCAGGGGAAGTCCAGCTGGTGCGGGGTGATCGGGGTGCCGAGGTGAGCTGCGGCACCGCTCCCAGCGTGCGCTGGCTGTGGTTATAGTTCCTGCGCTCTGTCACCGGTGTGCCGGAGCTTCCCCGCTCGGGGCTCGGGGGTCGCAGCAGCGCTGGTCTGCCTGGGCTCTTCCCTGCGGCAGCAGGCTGCCTTTGTGCTCGGCGCTCGCCACCTGCCCGCGGCTGTGTGCTCCGCTCGCACCCGCCCCTCTCGGCCCGCCTCACTGTCCATGGCAAGCGCTGTTGCCGCCGAAGTAAAACTCTGAAAGTGAGGAATTAATTGCCTTAGGGCTCTGATCATTTTTTAGTGGCGCGGAGATAATCTGTCAGACACAGGAACCATTCTAGCGCCGAGCAGCCAGAGCAGCAAAGATCCCCGTATTTATAATCTCATTTTTAGTCTCTTCATTTCCAGAGCAAACAAACTCAAGGATTTACATTTTGGGTGCAACTCGAGCTTTGTTTTGCAGATGCTGCTTTTTAGCCATGATGTACATTGATTTTGATAGCATGCAGGATGTACCAGGCTTAATTGATCCGTTCTGCTTGCGCATTTGAGCTTATTTGTTGTACTCCCTGCTTTGCCTTCATTAGAAGTGAATGTAATGCTCAGGAAAGTTTCCAGAATTGACAACTCCGGAAACCGAAGTTCCAGCTGAACAGAGCGAATCAAAGCACATTTATCACGCCCATGTGCTCCCTGCAGCTTAACCCCTGTTCTTTAGGTCAGCCTTATTGCTGGGATCACCAACAGCATCAGCCACGAGGACCAGTCCTGTTGGTGAGGATACTCTGGTCTGCTTGCCTGCCTGATAAAATGTGCAGTGGACTGAACAAGCCTCCTGGTGCTTCCAGCTGGGCCCTCTGGAGTGGCTCTCTGGTCCTGGGCTGGCCTTCTGGAGGCTCAGGAGTAGGAGGTATGGCAGGGTGGTGGCAAATGATGTAGTGCAACAAGGGAGCGGCACGCATTGCCAGCAGCAGAAGGTTGTGCCCATAAAGCTTCCCAAGCCACCCATAAAGCTTCCAAAGCTTTACCTTAACTCTGCTTCTTTCATAAGTCTATCTCTGGACTAGGAATAGTCCCACACAGTGAATTTCTCTGTGCCAAGAAAAAGAGTAGTTACTGCTATACATGGTACTTCTGTTTTGTTTGCAGCTGAGTCACCTGCAGAGAACAGTGAAGGAGAGAGGCTGTGAGAAAGGAAGTTTTCATGCTACCTGAACTGGGAGGCATATTTCCACACAAACCCTGTGCAAGTAATGAAAAGAGAGAGAGGAAAAAAAAAAAACAAACAAACAAAAGAGGTAGAAGTTTCTTTGGCAGGCAATGTGTCTAGGTTAGACCTAGCTCCTCAGGGAGCAATAAAAGCATCCCCCAGGAGCCATCGCAGTGCCTAGGGAGCAGGGAGCAGTGATCAGTCTCCTGATCCTCCTGTCCATGGGACAGCCCCTTTGGCCCCTGGGATCTGCTCAGCCCCTCAAGCCTGTCTGCTGCCATCAGCACTCCCAGAACCACATCTGTGTGAGATCTGTGATGGTAAAAGAGCTCCACCTCCCTTTCCACCCCTGATCACTGAGCACATCATCATCTTGCATGGTTTACTGTACAGAAGGATTGCTGTTGCTGCTCTTGCACAGATTATCCAGAGCAAAGAATTCCTAGATGCAAGTCTGGCATCCTTGAGAGATCTTCCTCTCTGCTGCTCAGAGAGGAAGCCTTTCTGCAGTCACTGTTACCCTGCATGGCCTGGAGTCTGCAACTGGGGACCACAGAAGTGACTGTCGTACAAACTGTATAATAATAAAAGCAATAACAATAACGACAATAACAACAATACTAATACTAACACTAGTATGCAGAGGATCTGAGAGACATGCTAACTCTCTTTTTACTTCACCACCTACATCTGTGGCCCTTCCCATGCTTTAAACCTTGAGCAAAGATCTCTCCCCACTGCTGGGGGCTGGGGCAGGGGCAAGGTGGGCTGTGGGAGCCACAGGTCACTGCAGCCTTCCCTTCCCCTGCCTGCACACAGCAATGCTTTTGTTCTTCACTTCACTTACCTGACCTGACAGACTGGAAAAGCTGCCGTGGGGCTTGGGAGGGGTCCCTGCCCACTACTGAGCACCAGCTCTGCTGGAAGCAGCATTCCTACCAGAACAGGAGCTGTTCATTTCCGTAGGCAGAGCTCAGCACTGCCAGGTTGAAAGCAGGGGGAAGGGAAAGGGGAAGATGCAAGAGTTGTTTTTGCATGTAGTGCCTTCAGGTAACATTTTATTGCCATTTCTATCCCAGAAGCATGTTGTTTTGGAGCTTGTAAATACAGTTTGGCTAGTGCTCACTACTGAATACTATCTGGATCAGACTCCTGATAAATTGAAGCCAAAATGTGTTTGGCTGCTGATATTTTCATGTATGTCCTTAAAGGAAGATTATTTTGCAGCCCCTGTACTTATCAGGTATGTTAGACAGGTAAGCCTACTCATTTTATTTTCACTGGGTGAGCTGAATCTTCTCTTGGGGTAAGTGGGAGCAGCTCAGCTAATTTGAATGGATTTTATACCTGTCTCTAATTTGGTGCCCCTTCCTTTGTCCCCCAGCTATTTTAAGAGGCCACACATAGTGCTCTTAAGAAGAATAGAATAGAGACTTTTAGTTTGGAAGTACAGTGGGCACTGAGAGGCAAAGGGATGTGGGAGTGGAGGAGCCCAAGATGGAGACAGACCCTGCAGGACCTCCCTGTCAGCTGGCAGCCTGAGACAGAACTTTTCTGGGTGCAGGAGGGAGTTTTAGCTGCTGGACAGATGTACCTTTGCAAACTTCTTCCTTTAAATGCAAGATTTTGACACTAATGCGACAGACATCTGCTGGAAAAGAGTGGGCTGGCTCCAGGGAGAGGCAGAAATGAGACAGGAGGCCTTTGTCTCTGGGTTGCTGGTTCAAACCCAGGCCAGATAGGAGTGACTGGGAGTCATTACTGCCTGACAGCTGCTAAATGGTTGGTGTCAATGGGGCTGGGGTCCTTGGTCAACTTTCACATTAACAGGTGTCCCCATCTCAGCACCTCAAAGAGAAACCAATTACCAGCCTCACCCTCCCTGGCTGCCCAGACATGAATCACTCACCAGAATGAGCTTGGACATGTGGTCCCAGCCAGGAGTGGGGGGTGCTGATGGAGGAAGAATGCCTTGTGCTATATTGCCCCTTCCTTCACTGCCCCTGGGGCAGACAGAAGGGTTAGGGCTTTAGAGACACCAAGCCTTGTTGTTTCAGTAACTTCACACACTCCTGCTCTTTACTGTGATAGTGCTAAAATACTCCAAAATAGTCTTCTTCTTAAATCTTAGGGAAATTGTCCCTGCCCTTCAGAGACCTGTGCAAGGCAAGAGATGGCAGATCTGTATCTACAGCAGCCAAACAAAGAGAATGCAAACTAAGGAGATATTTTTTTTTATCACATAATTAAGCTGCTATAAATCTTAGGCTAATAGTTTCATTGAAAAAAAAAAAAAAAGAAACCCAATGCAACACCAAAAGTTTAAAAATCTCTGAAGTGCAACTTTTATATACTTACATTTAACAACTGAAATGCAAAAGGCTTGGAACAGTAAGAAATGCAACTATGGCTTTAACATACTGCAAATACTCTTTTGGCTAAGTAAAAATAGGACTTGCTTTCACTTACAGCATGATCAGTCTTGCATGAATCTTAAATTCATAAGACAGAAAAAGTGAAATTAGTTTGCAGTTGATAAATGATATAATATATTTTTTAAATAAAAATCATTATGGTAACTAATTATATAATTATTTAGTACAAAACTTGTGATGAGAAGGCAGTCTGGTGCCTGAGCAAGCTTAACATTTCCTCTTCTCAGACTCTGTCCTACAATCCTGCATAACTCCTGCTGTGAACCTAAAACACAGCAGTTGCTGCAGGGGAAAAATGGACAGCTAATGAAAGCTGTTGCCTGTCCCCATGCAACTTCATTAGCAGAATCACCAAATGAGATCCAGGCCTCAGATCAGTCATTGTCTTTCACCTGTCACGTACCAGAGGTCAAACCTGGCTCAAGAATTGCAGGAAAGTGTCTCCCTGGCAGCAGGAACAGCTGATGGGTGAGACATAAAATCCTCCTGCCCCTGAGCTGAGCAAAAGCAGTCCATCATACAAGAGCAGCCCAGATGGACTAAGTGGTCATTGTGGGTCCCTTCAAACTGAAATGTTCTATTCTATCACAATTTGCACACACCTTAACGGTGGCAGCTCATGTCCAAAGCAGAAATAATGTTGAACAGCTCAAAAGCACTTTTAAAATAAATAGGGGAGACAACTTATTTCTGTGACAGAAAAATCAAAGAGGAATTAAAATAGAGTGACCATTTATACAGCCTTTTATTTTTTTTTAGTCTCAGTGAAAGTTAAATGCAGGACCCTTGTTCTTTTGTTTTTAAGTCACTGACTACACTTAATCACCACTAAGAAGGATAGTTTCCCTGTAACTGGGTTGGCCAAAAGAAAGCAGAAGTCTCTGTGAAAATGAGGGGGAAAAGGGAAATAGAATCAAATGGGAAGAGAGAGTCTGTGTTACCTGGGGCATCAGGGGCAGAGCCACACTGAAGCTGCCTTTGCAAAATGGGCTCTGAAAAAGAAATCTTAGAGGACAGACCAGCCCGAGGTGCTGGCAGCAGGAGATGCCATCTCCCCCATCCTCACTGCTCTGGCTGTGTCCACAGCCAGGTCTGGGCAAAAAGGCTCTCACCTGCAAATGGGGACTAATGGGAAAGTCTCCAGTTTGGGTTTCTTCCCTTTACACTCCTTCTGAGAGTGATACTTTCAGGCAGGTTATCATTTTCCTGTAGCTCTGGCAACACAGTAGTTAGCATGATCATAATATAATTATTACTGCATGAGAATAGGAAATCAGCCATGAATATGATGAGCAGTTATCAGTGTCCAGCTGATTGTGTTATAATAATGCCACAGATAGGGAAAAACTCATTTGACTTTTTTCAAAGTGGTTTATTCGGTATAATTTAAATTCTCTTTTTTTGTAGCCTTAAAAGAAAGATACACTTTTTATAGACATTTTTTTTGTGTGTTCAGAAATGCACAAAATCATCCCTAATACATTTCTCATTTTTACAAACCCCCCATACTGCTAATTGGGTGATCAGATAAGATTCTTATTCACACTGAAACAACTATAAAACCAATTTATTTACAACTGCAATGGTACTAAAATTAAACTCAAGTGTGAGATCTGCTTCTTGCTGAAGGTCTCTGAATGTCCTTCGAGTTTATAATAAGTTCTCATGGGACACATGAATTCATGCCCTTAATCCATTCTGACTTTAAAAGTCCAGCTTCTTTTATGAAATGTCTCATTATACAAGCTCTTGCTTCAGCAAATGCACTCCCATTGCTTTTCTCTGAAGTCTGTTTAATACAACACCTTCTGAATTATTTAATGGGCAAATATATGGATTAAATAAAGCAAACGCATCTACTAGAGCCTCTATATGCCTGACAAACTCTTGACCAAAACTTTCAGACATTCAACAGCTGTCATATAAAATCTCTAAGCCTCAGGCCTGGTCAGCATTGTGGTCTCTGTGACACAGCTCAGCCCTCCCAGAAGTTGTAGCAACAGGTCCTTAAGGGTCTCTTCCCACTCTGAAAAAACTACAAATCCCAGAAAAGTATCAAGTCAGGGATCTGACCACGGTAAGCCATCTGAAGGCAATCAATAGAATCAATCAGAGCAGCTTTTCCCCTGCCCCAGTGATAAGGATAAGGCCAGGTAGACTCGGGACATGTCCACCCATTTCCCTGCTCCATTGCTCCCCAGTCTCTGCTGTGTGATTTTCACCTTCAGCCACAGCTTTTTTCCTATGGCTTACATTTTGTTCTGTGCTCTGAAATTCAATTCTAGATTACATTTCCATGTTTTGGAGTGATATATGGTCCATGGTGAATGTTTACCCATGTACGTGTAAGCCAGTCTGTCTCTGATTAATTTGAATTTAAATCTGCATTTCATTTCTCCTGACCTTTGAAATCTCCCTCATGGCTACTCATCAGGAAACCTTGATATGATAAATTAGAAATTCTTTTAGATCTTGGATCAGACTGGAATAATAATCACACCACTTCCCAAATACCAATTTCAGGATTTGTTAGTCTGTTTCCAGAAACTGTGGATCGCTTAAGTCAAAAGAGTTGCAGATGGGAAACATTTCTACATGTGAATTTAGGAGCAGAAAAAAGTTGCCTTCCCTTCCCATGGCTCTTTCAGGCTTTAAAATCCAGACATTCTGACCAGAGTTTTAGATTATTAGTGACCCTTTTCTAAACTGTTCTGACCCCAAGGCCTCTTCACATGCCTTGATTAGTTTTATTCACAGCTGAAACTGTGAAACAAAAGCAGAAGTCAGATGCATCTGTTAAAGCTAAGAAACTGAACTGCTGTGTTATTATTCATAGCAATTTAGGTGCAAATAGAGAAGGTGTGGAAGTCTGAAAAAGATGGGCACAGAGCAGCCAGGAGGTTTGGGACCCTGTGGCAGCAGAACACTTAAGCCTGAGGGAGGGGATGAGTAGCCAGGAGGCACACGGGTGGGACATGACTTTGAAATTATCTCTTTTCCTTAGCAGAAACTTCTTTGCTGTTTAGGAAGAAATCTTAGAGCCTGTAGCTGACCACCAGCAGCCATAAAGATAAGCTGCTATGGGCAACTTATGGGCAGAGGTAGTGGGAAAAAAAAATTGCACAACTTTAATGTCTCACTAATTCCATTCACTGGAATAATTTGTAATGATTGTCTGTAATTAGTCTGTCAATGAAAGAAGCATCTCAGTTCCCCAGCAAAGGAAGCTAAAAAATTGCTTTCAGTCCCAAGGACCTCACCAGCCAAACAACTCTGCTGTGTTTTAGAGTCTGGCTTATAAACTGTGTCTAAACTCCATTTGAATGGTACACCCTGGCTGCATTATCCATGATCTTTTCCTTTTTTTAGTGGGTCACTTTAAAACTTTTCACATGGAAGCTCGGATGACAAAGTATCCTGGCTAAAATCCTGGCCCAAATGAAATCAAGGACTGTGCTGCCATTGACTTACATGGCTGAAGATTGTGCCTCCATGATCTGCAGAAAACAAATCTGATTTCACACTTCTGTATTTATATTGGAATTTTGTTTCTCGTTTGGTGTCAAAATAATGGAATTATACCTGTGTTAAACAAGATGTTGGCAGTCCTTCAAGTGAGTATACAGGAGACAGAAAATAATTTCCCCTCTAAATTCCAGTAAACAAATTTTTGTAAACATACTTCACAAAGGAACTCAGTCTAGTTTCAGCAAGGCTTCATGAACCTCTTCCTTAATGAACCATATGACACAATTAAATCTTATCACGTAGCAGACGAGGTCAGTTCCAAAATTTAACTTGATAATACTAAGTACATGCAACTAACTTCTTAGAAATTCAGCATTCTTGGTCTGATTTGCCAGTTAACTTTGCATCTTTACAAAGATATCCTGAATCCAAAATCCCAGAATAATGCAGATGATAAGAGTGACTTAATTTGGGAGCTATTAGAAAAGTAACTTCACTTGATATGCATCTGGGTTTGCAGCAAAGTACTTTCCCACTGTTTTTGCAGCAGAAGGTTGCTCCTTCTGACACTTAATGTAATATTTTACTTTAGGGTTTTAACAGTCAATTATTTGACCTGGGCAATTTCAGCCCTACCAAATACAGTGCAAAGACAAGCTTGAAAGCAAGTTTTGCATCTTAGAGCTCAATAGGAGTTTTGCAATAAATGTCATGGGTTGGTAGTGTTCCTTTAAGTTAAAGGAAAGACAGTGTAAGAATGCATTGTGTTTACACTGCAAAATTATCCAGATACAAAAATCATAATTTCAAGCATTTTTATAAATTTTTAATCCTTATAGTCTATTTATTTCTATTCTATTCTATTCTATTCTATTCTATTCTATTCTATTCTATTCTATTCTATTCTATTCTATTCTATTCTATTCTATTCCACCCCATTCCTTTCTGTTCCAAGCTTTCTTTATCTTTTCAGTGATGTACTGGATTCCTGTACCTTGCTGATATCCAGGACAGGACAGGTTTGTGATGAGGTGGCACTAGATTGGGAGCTTGACTTGCATTTTATGCCGAAGTCCTAGTCCTGGAGATTTCTGGTCAGCAGTTACAAATGCCATAGAAATATCACAGAACTGCTGAGTCCATCAAAACTGTATATGTTGTATGGTTTGAATTCAATCCATGGGGCTAAGAAGTCTCTGAAATGGCTCCAGGTGATAGGAAAGCTTAACCCTGATGAGGTGGCAGAGCTCGTGTGCCCCAGTTTCAAAGGCTTGGTGTTGCCACAGGGTGGGAGGGGACTGGCAGACCCTCCTTTTGCCCAAGCCCAGAAGAATTCCCTTTGCATGGGAGGAGTTTCTCTCATGCATAGGAGAGCTCAGATGTATAATCCAGAAGGATGTGAAATTAATAGGGGGAAATAGGATGTCAGGGATGGAGCATGCGTTCCTGTGTGCCTGTGCTCGTGCGCAGGGGGAGTGGGCTGGCTGCTTCTGCAATTTTGAAGCATTTCTCTAATAGCAACAGACAGATAGCCCAAGCATATATTACTGCTCCTCTGCTTTGTTGCTCATTGCCCAGACAATCTGGTGATAAGCATGGAAAAATGCCCAGGGAGAGAAATGCAGGAAAAACCTCAGTGTCCTTTCCTACGTTCACATCTCTTCTGCAATATTAGCCAAAGCAGACAGATGCCCAGACATCATCCTGTATCAGCCCAGCCAGAGATCTCAAAGCAAAAAGCCAGGAGTAATTGCAAGGCACGAGGATGTTTTGTTTTGCATGGAGCGCATCTCCGTTTGATAGTAACCATTTTAAAGTCTGGAAGAATTTTGCACTCACTAAGCTGATTTTACAAGCCAAGAGAAGTGCTTGTCAGCAAAGGTTAATGTAGCTGTCACTGCAGGAGAGCCCTGTGGGTAGAAAGTCTCATCTGGCTGTTTTTTAAAGGGCAAGAGTCATCACTGTGAAGGAGGAATTTTTCCATTTCTAGGAACCTTTCACATCACTGTAGTGAACTGCTGCATCAGTTACCACTTCTCTACAGTTTCTCTGTTTTTATGATTATCAATATTTGTGTCTATTATATAAATTTTAAAGTCTTATAAGATGTTCTTGTCCAAAATGAATAAGTCTTCATTTGAGAAGATGAAAAGAGAACTTCTGTGTGTTTTTATGGCTTGCACTGCTACAATACTAGAGTACTGTGAAGTATAAAAAATCTGTCTCCTCTTTTTATTGATGGAAACAGGGGAAAGAAGAGACTAAGCACTAAAATTAGCCTATGTACTGTAACCTCCTGCCTCGGGTATCCTGAACGCCTTTAATTCATGGTGGTCTAAGGGAATTGAACCCAAGTCTTCAGCATGGCTACCTGCTTACTGCTGGGTGGGCTCAACCCTCCTTAAAGCATCAAAGGTGAGATCTGTACAGTTATGGGCTAAATACTCCTAATTCATGTACAGTAGCTGCAACAGAGAGATATTTGGCCACACCAGGCTGGTCTGACCATGGAGGGTCTCACATTGGAGGCATCCAGACCCTGTGGTCAGCTTCCATTTACACCTTGAGGATGTCACTGGCACAGCCAGGGGACACACACACCATGTAACAGCAAAAAGCCAAGAATGATCCTGGGACTCCCGAAGAGCAGATGGCTTTATTTCCCCCTGGTTACCAGGAGATGGAGTCATGCCACATGGAGCACCAGTGCAAGCAATGCTTTGCCTCATAGAGAGGACCTTTTGTTGAGATATTCAGGAAATTTTCTCTTGGAGCTTACAAATAAGAAAGCTGGCATTCCCTTGTGAGGACAGTGCTGTGAACAAGCCAGTTTCCCAAGCAAGCCAATAGAGGCTAATAAGGATGCCATTGGATACAGCTCCCATGGCAGCTATTTGTATGGTAACAGCTCTTAGGTGTTACTGAGCTATTTGAAACAAAGACTCTGAGGTGAAAACCTGGATTTGGATCCACTAGAGACCAAACCACCATACACATGTCTCATAAAGGAGAAAAGTACTAATCCTTAACCCAGATCCATCCCATTATCTCTGCCATGTCAGATACAGGAAATATCCATATGCTAGTAGGCTGTGCATTGGATACCACAATTTAACTGAGAATCTGTTGGCAGAAGAGTTTGTACCCTGACAGAACTTCATGCATGAAAGCTCAGAGCAGCTGCAAGATTTGCATTATCCCAACAGCTCAGCCATCTCCTCCAGTGGAGTCCAGAGGCAATCCATCCTGAAGCTCCTCAATGCCCTCCTTGGGCTTTGAGTGACCCTGAAAGGCCACCTTCTCTGCTCCTCAATCCACAGCATTTAGGAGCAGTAAAGAGCTGAGAGGCCCTGAGAAGCTGCTCTCAGTCAAGGGATAAATGGTGGTTATTTCATGGAGCACTGCCTAAATGCATAAAACAGAGTCAGCATTTAGAAATAGCACGGGATCCTCCTTAGCTGATGAACAGCCAAAGCACCAGGAGCAGGGATGCTTTTTTCACTGCTGATGCTTGCTCAGAGGGGATTTCCTTCTGCTCCTGACCCAGATGTTGATACACTGAACAGGGCTCTGCTCAATCTAGCTTGGGTTACTGCAGGGTGCCCCAAGGGCATCCAGAAATAGCAATGCTGTGTGATCTCCAGTGACCTCCCAGTTATCTCAGTGTGAAAATCAGGCTGTTAATTTTGACATAGATTAGCTGTAGTTAGTTCAAGACCTCCTTATCTGACCTCCCCCTTGCTTGACTGCTGGGGCTGTGGGAGGTGATCAGACCATCATTTCCCAGATATGACCTGTTCAGGGCTTGTGACAGGTCACTGACAGGGAAAACCCCTTTGCTCCTGAGCTTTGCTCCTTCCTGCCTGCAACAGCCAACAACTCCTGATACCCATCAGGTCCCCATGCTGAAAATGCTGCAGCCAATGCTGAGGCGAGGGAAGAGCCAAGAGTAGAAACTCCTTTAAACCCATGTACTCCTACAGCAACAGATACTATTGCTCATGAATTAAACATCAAATAAATACAGCTCTAATTCGCAGTTATTTCCAGCAGATCTTAGAAAACTCTGCAAAAATAAAAATTCTGCACAACACCTGGAGTTTGTGCCTGTTTATGTGGTTGTGCCTTTTTGGCTTTCACAGCTATGTTTCTGCAAAGCTTTTAAAGTGCCACATCTGCTTTTGAGCATTTTGAACTATGTCAGGTTGACTCATAAATCATAACTGATATACAGACTATGAGACATTTTGCTTATGGCAAAATAACTCTAAGTGTCTGAAAATGCCATTCTTTCAAAACTTAGGAATTAATTCCATGATTTAGGTCAATAGGACTTTAGAGCTGGAATTGCAAAAGTCTAGAGGCACATTCAGACAGTGGAAATGCCAAAGATGTTGAAGCACATCAGACACTGAGCCTGTGTGGACAGCAGTGGCAGGCAGGCACCTAACCCACTTGGATTTGTAAATGGCCATCATGAACTTCCTCCAGAATTAGGCTGTGAGAGAATTTAGCAGTCTGCAGTACTGTTGCTCCATCACAGCCTTTTCTGTGGGGCAGAACAGCAACAGAAAGGGAAGCAGTCAGAACCTGCTCAGAATCTCCTTCAAGTTTCCAGCACTGCACCTAGAGCAGGTTTTAGCTGCAATGTTCCCAGACCACTGTAGCATTTGCTGTTCCCAAGAGAGGTGCTTGAAGAAACCCCACAGTGGCAGATACCCCACAGCAGTCTGGGGGACAAAGCCTCCTCAGCTTTGGGGAGGGAAATGATCACATGTGGTTTTTGTCAACCTTGCCCAGAGAATGTGAAAGAAAAGGCACCGAGTCAGTGATGGAGGAGCATGGTCACCTTGGCCCTTAAATGCAATACTACTGTAAACAAACTGAAAATTTGCATATTCCCTTGTCAGAGAAAGTCATTCTTTGAGTATTTCATGAAGACACTGGATTTCATTGGAAACCAGTGGCAGTGTGGTTACCAGATGCCTGCTGGCACTGGGGCAGATGTGCAAGGGATGTAACTACCCAAGAGTTGCCAGGTTGGTTCAGGATTCTCCAGATATCCTACAGTATGGTCTGCACAGCCACGATCCCTGTTCCTCCAGAAAAGGGCCCACTAGGATATCCACAAGGACTTTTGCAATTTTCTCTTTTTTTCTTTCCTATTCTGCCTTTCCTGAAAATTTGTTTGGCCTCTAGGTATGTTTTTTATGAAATACATGTCTGAGGGCTTGGTTGAGCTGTCACTGTTATACACCTCATTTCTCAGAAAGATTTCAGTAGTACTAAATTTATAATATCTCTGGGTTTAGACCAGCATCCATTCTTTGCTGCATAACCTGATTACTATGGGGAAGAATCTTTCAAGTTTCAGCTGGCTATGACTTTCAAGTTTTATTGGCTATGACTTGTATTTTCAACTATTAGAAACTATCTGAACAGCCTGTTTATTAGCTTTTTGTCTTTCAACAGAGGGGGTGTAATAGCAGCATTGGCTGCTGCTAGCTTTCTTCCAACAAAGTAACGTTTTTGTGGTTCTTAATCAAAAAAACCTTATTCTCTCCAAACTAGAGATGGAACTGAATGATCCTGGGACAAATGCCTGGATCCAAATGGGATTTTTCCTTTTGAGTATGAGCTCAAGCTATGATTAATCACCTTTTCTTTCAGTTGAATATACTAGCTTCTGTAAGTGAGCTTTTTCACCTCACAGAGGGAAATGAAAAAGCGGGGTATTTTATTATGCCTTGGATCACTGATGAGGAAAGGCTCATTTGTACAATTCACTGAGCAAAGTCTTTTGGTCTATTTCTTGTTACAGACAAATTATATGGTTATATGTTAAGTTACAACACAAAGTATTCAGATGTTACATAAAATCAATACAACGCTTTCTGAAAAGAAATATACATTTTAATGTCTTTATTTCTCTTGTGACCAAAAAGGCAAAAAGATCCATGTACCATAAAACAGAGAGAACCCATTCAAGGGTTGTTACTTATTGTTCTATTGCTGTTACCACAGTGAAAATAGTAGTAATTTTTAAAAATCATTTCTGCATGATCTGCTTTTGTGTGAACTGATAAAAAAATATGTTCTTTCTGCAGACACAACACATAAGGAATGTTTACTGCTCATATGGTCTCTCGAGGACTCTGACATTAGAATTTCTATGGTAGCAAGTTGAGACCAAAAAAAGCAATTATCTGAATGCTGTAAAACTGTGATGTTTTCATCCTGCCTGTGCATAAAATGGACATAAGAAGGACAGGAAAAGCATTTAGCAATGCCTCACCTGTATGGGAATCCTGGATACCACACACTATGGTTGAGCTCTGCTGATTTACATCCTCTGCAGGGTTGCCTCACTGCTTTGTACAAAAACCTGCAGGACACATGACACAGAGCCCAGAAATGAGCACCAAAGGCTGCTGCTGAAGGTGCTCCATCACAGCACGATTAAAGGATGTGATGGACTCACATTGTTCCATTAGAAGGAGAAATTAGGTCTTTGATGCTGCAGCAGTTTGTTTCATTCCACATCTGAGTCATCCCAGCATGTCAGGACGCAGTGGGGTTTCCACTTATTGAATCCTCTGACAGTATTCCTGCCTGCACTGGACTGGCTCCCCAGCTTTCTTGCATTAAACACTTCCCCAGTATCAAAATGTATTGGTAGGCCTGTCACTGCCAGTGTGACTTGTGTTCCCTGGAAAATCACCGGGAATAGAAGATGCCCGTTTGCTTTTGACTGTGCTATAAAATTATTCTCTCATCTTTCCTAAGGTTTAATATATTTTTTCAATTGTTTGTGTAGAATAGTAAGAGCTGTGTGAATGAGCAGTCTCCACGCCAGTGGATCACAGACTGCCCAGCATGGGCTCTGCTCTGTTCAGGCCTTACCTCACCTGCATTGTGGGCTTGTGTGCACAGGCACACACACATTTCCCTTTGTTTTATTCTCACAGTAACAATCTGTCCTCAGTATCTCCACCAGTCAGGAAAATAAAACACCAAGAAGACAAATGAGGAGCAGAAGAGTTTAGTAATCAGATGAGCATTGAGAAAGCAAAGCCTAGCTTCCTTTGAGAAGAGCTGTAACCCTGTATTTAATTCCTGACTGTTAAGTTTTTAGGGATGGTGTTCACAGCTGGCTTGGGTATGAGCAGTGTGTCCTTTGGCTATTAAAGCTCACAGCATTAAGCTCCCCTTAAGGATGGACTTCCAGACATGGGGTCTAATACTGGTCATTTGATCAAATGCAATTTGTTTACATTTTTGATCAATGTGCCCACATTCACTCATTCATGCCCACAGTCCCATGAACACTAACAAATTCTAATGTATGCAGGAAGAGAAAAAATCTGGATGTTGCACATTCAAGGAGCTCATTTTGAGGTACATAAGGAAGTTTTTTTGAGTAGCAGGGTACCTACAACTATCAGTTGCTTCAATGGTCACTAAAGATTTCAGGTTTCATACATCAAAACAAACAGCATTTTTTAAACGTATTTTCTTTTTGTGCCTTAATGTTGTGTTGTTTTGCATTTTCACACCAGGCTTCTTCAATTTCATCCATCAATAAAAATTCTAATTTTGAGAATTAATTAAAGTCAAAAACTGCAATGAACTTCAAGTTCATTGGGAACAGGAGCAATCCAATATCTTAATGAAAAATACCAATTAAAAAGCCACCAAAAAATAAACTTTAAAAAAAGGACTTGTTTCCAATAGCTGATATACAGCACAAAATATTTAATTGATTGATCCAGGTCATTAGGCACAAGAATGAGTATTCAAATTAACCAAATTAAAAATTAGTAATTTTAATACAAAACCTTCTGAGTACAAAATTCTCAAACTACCATATGATCTTGGAGAACACTGTTTAAACCAAACCTCATCCCCATTCTGTGACTGCTGAACAGATGCATGCTATTGCCCTTGGGTAGGAACAAGGGCAACTTCAAATTTAGCATGTCAGGTCAAGAGTAACAGTTCCCCTTCTGAGTTTAGTCTCCAGCAATGGCTCAGTGGAGAACTCATAAAAAAAAGAAAAAAAGGTGATTAAAAATATCAATAAACTACACCTTGAGATATTGCCATGGGGTGGATGAGCATTGACTGCCCTCATTTTATGAATGGGAGAATCCAGGCAGAAACAGTATCTTGGGAATAGTAAATTAAGTCTCCAGGCAGAGCTGGGAAGAAAAGCCAGAGCTGTGTGCTCTATCCACCACACCAGATCCCTCAAATGCAGCCCATGAGCTCCTACCTGTGGCCTGGGAAGCCTCAAAACTCAGCTAACAACAAGCTGTAAAATAAGCCATCCTTAATTGAATGATCTCGTTAATCAGCCCAGTCTCTGCTTCAGCAGTGCTTGCCCAGGAATTGCTGAGCAGTCCCCAGCCTGAGGGGCAACCAAACACTTGCCCTGCCTGAAAGAGCAAAACAGTGGTAGCTCTGGCATGGGAGGTGTAGTGTAAATGCACACAGGGGACTTCCAAAAGGTATTTTATGTGTTTTGCAGTGATGAGCAGATCAAGTCTGTAGTTCTTGTTCTACAACTCACTGCTAAATATGCACAGCATTTAATTTTCCTTTCATTTCTGAAACGTTTCATGGATGCCAAACTAATCAAGAACTCCAATAGCAAATCAAGAGGCTATAGGATAAATCTCATTATCCAGAATATGTTTGGCTACTGCAATCCATTCTTTATATATTAAGCATTGTTTCAGTGTTAATTAACAGTGTCTAATAATAATTATAAACACTGAAACAACAGCCAGTGTTAACCACAGGAATAAAAGATTAGCTAGGATGAAGAGGGAGATGTCTTTACATCAGGTTTCTTATGCAATGTGGAGTTGCATAACTGCATACTCATTTTTTGCATGGCTTTCAAACTTTTCAGGGGCAGTAACTTGATCATGTGCTTTCCAAAGTACTTGCAAAGGTTGTCTGTGAAAAAAGTGGTTTTAAGTGACCAAAAAAAAAGAAAAAAAGGGCAGAGAATTCTCAACTGAGATCATTGGGTATTCTGATCATTGGGTATCGCCTGCACATTTGGAGAGTTTTGAGTGACCTTAACAGCAGTTACATAAGCATATGGAGAGAAAATAAACTTGCATTAAATGTGTAACACATATGGTTTCCTGACAGGATGTTCCAAGCCACGCAGTGATTTTATAGTCCACATGCACTGTACAGTAGTTCTTTGGTCTCAAAGTAGGAGTCAGAAATAGTATATCAGCATGAACTCCATTCTTTGTCTTTGAGAGGCAGTCGGTGTGTTATATTAAAATGCACAATACTCTTTGGCTACCTGTGTTTAACAGCAAAAAGGTGCCATCTGCATGGGATCTTACTAGCTGATAACACCAGATATGATATGGCTATATGATGTGTATGTGGAGGAGCTATTTTTCTGGGGTGTGCCAGGAGGAACTTCAAGGTAAGGAAAGTGTCCTCAGCAGTTTTGTTTTATTTGGGCAAAGGAGCAGCATTCTGAGTGCTTCACAGAGCAAAGTATGTCACCTGGGCTGCCTAGGGCCACACGGTGTAAAGTCTACACCAGACCTCTTCTTTCCAGCCTCAAAGCTAAATCTGATCAGTCTCTGCCCAGGATGAGATTGACAAAGGACGCAGAAGCACTAATTGTACTGAAGTTGGGTTTTCTTGTTATTAAACACGTCCATCAGCAGCATCAACTCCAAGTGCTATTGTTCTGTCGTGCCTGGGTCGCACAAAAGCCTCAGCGGCAGAACCGAGTCCAGCAGACATCCTTGAGGAGTCGGTCTAAGGAATCAGCTCCCAGTACGATCCACTCCGGAGCCGTGTGACACCCTGCGCCGGCCGTCCAGCCAAGTACCTGCCCGCTTGCGCTCTGGCCGGGATCAAAATAAGATCGCCTGGCCAAGGCCAGCAGGGGAACGCGGGGCGCGGCTCCCGGAGCCGGTGCCGCCGTGCGGGCGCTGCCAGCCCCGGCGCGGCCGCTCCCGGCGCTGGG
>VZRH01006015.1:1316773-1363454 GCA_013397555.1 Urocynchramus pylzowi
CCCCGCGGCCGGCGCGGCCGCACCCGCAGTGCCTGGACTTCAAGCCGCCGTTCCGGCCGCCGCGGGGCCTCGCCTTCTGCCGCCGCTACGCCGAGTTCGGCTGCTGCGACCCGCGCCGCGACCGCGCCCTGCTCCAGCGCTTCTACCGCCTCAGCGCCCGCCTCGACGAGCGCACCTACGCCGCCTGCGCCGGGCACCTGCAGGAGCTGCTCTGCCAGGTGAGACCTCCGGGACTCCCGGGGCTCCTGCTGCGCTGGGGGGATCCCGCCGCGCAGGGCTCAGCCGCACAGGGCTGTTCAGCCCCTGCGGGGATGCTTCTGCCCCACTGCAGGGCTTTGGCCCAGGTGTGTGTGCATCTACTCTGCACGGCTGCATGGAGCCCGGGTACGGGTGCTTTGGCCCAGACGGGGGTGCAGTGATCCCATGGGTGCATTGATCCCATGGGTGCATTGATCCGATGCACTGGTCCAGGCACAGGAGCTTTGGACGGTCCAGGGAAGTGTGAGCCATGACTTTAATTCCCAAGCCCAGACTGGAGCACCCACCCACAGGTGCATCAGCCGTGGCATTAGCGCCTGGGCACAGGCATGGGTACATCAGCCCACACATCTTTGCATCAGGGATAGCACAGCAGCCTCGGCACGTGTTCCCAGGCACTGGAAGGAGTGACTGTCCATCATCAAGTATCCCAGTGGATTTTTTGTCCTTCGGCAGTTGTCTAAAAGAGGAACAGGGATGTTGCTCTTCTTTAGTTTAGGAACAGCAGTCTCTGAGATAGGTAAGTGGGCAGTTACAGTTTGCAGGCTCTCCTCACCCTCCCAGGGTTAGGATACCAGATCTGGTGAAGAAACCCACAGGGCACCTGCCTGCCCAAATCTTGTTCCTTGTTATGTCTAGTTGATGGGGTTAGGTGCTTTTTTTGTATTGGACTGCAGCACTTTTAGCATGTGCCAGGTGCTAATAGTCCTGGTGATGGTGCAGAATAATGCCTGTGAATGTGCCTAGGGACCTCTGTGGTGGCCATCCTGCACAGGGTGGAATTTCCAGTCAGAGCTGATGTTCTGGGGCCAGAAGTGATTATGGGATGGTCACAGTCTGCACAGAGCAAGGTGTCTCACCCTATCATCAGTGGAGGCCTCGCACGTATGAAAATGCCCCTGAGACAGAGCAGTGGCGGCTCAGCACTGTGCAAGTGTAAACCTTAAATTAATTCAGACAGTGGAGTCTTATCTGCTGTGCTCAGATGGGATCAAAATGGCTCTTCAGAAATCCTGCTCTTAGCATTTTGCCTGTACCTCTTGGGTTCCTTAAAGCGTGAAGAGAAAGACAACACTTTTCCACACTAGGATCTAGAGAATTGACTTCTATTTCGTCTCACATTGTACTGGAAGCAAAAAACATTTGAATATATTTCTGAAACAAGCGGTGCCTAAGAGTCCATTCACAGAGAGGACACCAGTTAGCAATGTGTGCTAAGCCCTCCTGCTTCTGGAAGTGATAACTAAGTCTCCTGTGTTTGTCAGAAAGCCAACCATTGAAAATGTCTTCAGAAGCAGAGAAATATTTCAATGTGGGAACAATGATTCACTGAAATGTTCTGATGAGCTCAGTGCATCACCAGCGCAGATGTGGCTACAAACCACTGCCTCTGGCTGCACAAGCACATCATGGAAGTTCAGTCGTTGCACACGCTCTAGAAGCATTCTGCTTCTATTCATTCATTGTATATACATTTTATATCCTAGACCTGAATTAATAAGTGTGTTTCTGTGACTTACGCAGCACACTTCTGTCTCTTTCTGCTCATAATACATGATTTCTCTCAAATGTGATCAAATTATTTTGACAAGTGTCTCAGTTTGTACTTGTGGATTCCTGCCTTTTCTTGAATTCATAGAATAATAGAACAGTTTGATTTGGAAAGGACCTAGTCCAACCTTCCCTGCAATGAGCAGAGACAGCTTCAGCTAGATCAGGTTGCTCAACCTGTCCTTGAATGTTTCCAGGGATGGGGCTTCTATCACCTCTTGGCAACCTGTTATTGTAAACAACCCTCATTGTAAACAACTTCTTTCTTAATTCTAATCTATGTTGATCCTCCTTCAGTTTAAAGCCATTACCTCCTGTCCTATCACTACACCTCCCTGTAAAACATCCCTCTCCTGTTCTCTTGTGGAAGATGCCATAAGGTTACCTTGGAGCCTTCTCTTCTCCACCAAACTGCACCAGCAGATGCCTCACTGTGCTTCTTGGGGAACAGCTTGCTTAAAGGCTTGAGTTTCCAGATGGAGGAATGTCAGGGATAATGTGGAAGTTAAACACTTTTCTGAGGAGTCCTGTTGCTTCCTCCAGGCTGATAGCAGCAGTAAATAAGACATTGTCTGATGGGGGTGTTCCATCAGATTCAGACTGTTGGAATTCCCCAGATAAGGAGCTGCCACTGAATTCCTGGAACAGACAGGATGCATTTGGTTAGCCTGTCTTAATGTGACTTGTTTTGTTTTCTGATGAGTTATTTTCATAGTACAAACTCGTTCCAGCCCTACTGAAGTAACTGATCATCTGCCCAGTAGTTTCCTCGGTCTTTGGACCACATCATAGTTAAAAATTAATGAACAGACAGCATCATTTGGAAATGACAATTTAGATCAAATATTGATTCTGGGCTCTGAATACGGGTAGAGCTTCCTGGTACTTTGAGTTACATGAACATGACAGCATGATGTGAAGGCTAAAGGACCACAACATTTGCTTGAGAAACAGAGAAATTCAGCATAAGGCACAAGGCTCCATCTCTCCAGAATAAAATTTGGAAAATATTTCACATGTCTTGAAAATACCCTAGGACATGCTTAGGTACTTTCAGGCTAGTGATGGATCTCTGAGTATCACTGCCAGTGTAATGCTGCTGTAATTAGCTGTATGCCACCAGGAATGTTGTAAGGAGGGAAGAAGTTGCCCACAACTTCTGTTCAGACAAACCTGAGGCTGTGGTGAACAGCCTGCAATAGCAGAGACAGGGAATCCATATCTCTGGGCTATTTTTAATTCTGATGCTGAAGCCAGGGCATTGTTTTATAATGCATAAGATCACTGCTTGCTTTGAAAGAGGCTTTCACAGAATGAGGTACACCTGAGTACTC
Organism: Urocynchramus pylzowi; assembly: GCA_013397555.1. Classification (NCBI taxonomy): domain Eukaryota; kingdom Metazoa; phylum Chordata; class Aves; order Passeriformes; family Fringillidae; genus Urocynchramus; species Urocynchramus pylzowi. The sequence continues at coordinate 1,319,917 of VZRH01006015.1, forward strand.
AAGTGAGGGGCCTCCTCTCTCTGAATGGGAAATTTCCATGGGCAATAGCAGATTGAGCTCCCACCCAGCCCTCCCACCAAATTTCCTTTCTATCTTATTTCAATTTGTTTTATATGGCAAATTTTTCAGTCATTACAAGTGAATTGACAATGCTCTGTCTCTTTCTGTCCCTGGCACACCTCATGTAACCAAGCTGAGTGTAACCAAGCCGAGTGTTACCCAATCTGCCTGTGTAATTTCAGTGTTTTGTGTCACAAGCAATCTTCTTTTTATCACATTAATTGCTGCTCATTTGGAAGCATAATAACCTTCATTTTGCAATGAATGGCGTGACATTCCAGGAGGAAAGCTTATTGTACACTAATGATCTGTTATATGGCCTCTCAGTTTATTATGGTATGTAATGAAAAATAAAATAAAAATTAAATATTGTGTATGCTTATCAGCTAATTTAAACAGTTCAGAATTCAGATATTATATCTTTTCAGCTATTGAATGGCATTGTAATCTGCATTAAGAAATATCTCCCTATGGATCTAGAAGCAGCTCCCTATTTTTTTTTTAATTAAGCTGGTTTTGCTTAGTAAAAGAAGAAGCAATACCAGATAGGAATTAAAGAATACAGAATTTAAGTAAGTAGTCGTTTCGCTTCTGACCTTTGTTGACTCAGATATTTATTGAAATATAACTTTGAAAATAATTGAGCCTCCACAGAGTCATGTTGCATTATTTGAAGAGCACTTTTGAGGTGCTTGTTGGGAAGATGCACTATAACTGGAAAATATTGTGTTTATTACAAGCAAAAACGCTTGCAAAACAGAACTGAGTCACTTTGGTCAGCTTGTAACTTACAGACAGTTTTACTCAATTGCAGCTTTTTCATAAGGAAAATGTGTCTGTAAGAGTTCTCATCATGGAGATTACTATGAGCTGTGGGAACTTGATCCAGTCCTTAAGCAGATTTCCAAGGCTGCACCTTCCATAAACAAGGGTTGAGCTGCAGCTGCTGCCAGGACCTTGCCTGGGTTATGGCCATTTTGTGCTCACTGTCTGAAATGCTGTAACCTCAGCATCCCTTGCAGAACTTGGTGACCCATGTCATGATCATGAGATGCCTTTCACCACTCTGGCTGGGGATATAAACTATCTGTAGGCAAAGGTCCACCAGCAAAGGCAGCTGGACCCAAGCAAGGATGGTGTCCTCCACTCCTCCTCCAGTTTTATATCCCACTCCTTCCAAGCTGTAAATCACATCCATGTTTGAGGTCCATGCCTGGATTATTAGATGATGAGCTATGAATGTCCCAGGCTTTGGCCCTCATGGCCTTTCCCATCCTATCATCAGTGTGGAGATGCAGGACCTGAATCTTCTCAGCTAATTCTTCAGTTTCACTTCTGTTCTGTGATGGATCTTATTTCAGAGATACAGTCAGAGCATCCAAGGAAGAAAAGTCTCTTTTTCTGCAGTACAGTCTGCTAGGGTGGTGTAGCAACATAGGCGTCATTGCAGTTTTTTTTCAAAAGTTCTGTGGTTCAAATAAATGAGTAACAGCTTGAGGAAGTCAGCTTTCACCAGGCATATTGAAGATAATTTCCATGAGTGCTGAGACAAGCCCCCTTTCTAAGATCTTTCCCTCCGCTAACGTATCTTCAGAATAAACCACAACATATCTTGTAATTAGGATGAAATATCTCCAATTAGTATCACTGCTCAGCTGTTTCAAATCTGGTCCAATAAATGACTTGAAGCTTTTTCTCCCTCCCTCTAGGAATGCTCTCCATATGCAGCTCACTTGTATGACGCTGAAGATCCCTCCACGCCCGTGCGGACGATACCAGGGCTATGCCAGGACTACTGCACGCAAGTGTGGCAAAACTGCCGCGCCGTTGTCCGCGCTCTCTCCGCAGACCCAGAGTTAGCTGCACTGGAAAACAACCTGGCAAAGTTCTGCCGCTACCTGTCCCTGGAGGACACCGACTACTGCTTCCCTCACCTGCTGGCCAACCAGAACCTTCACCAGAACCTGGGGCTGGTCTCCGCGGACGCCGAGGGCTGCCTCCAGCTCTGCCTCGCGGAGGTGGCCAACGGGCTGCGCAATCCCGTCGCGATGGTGCACGCCAACGACGGCACCCACAGGTTCTTCATCGCAGAGCAGGTGGGCCTGGTGTGGACCTACCTCCCCGACGGATCCAGGCTCGAAAAGCCATTTCTGAACATCAGCGAAGCTGTGCTTACCTCGCCTTGGGAAGGAGATGAGAGAGGGTTTCTGTGTATTGTCTTCCATCCTAAATTCAAATTTAATGGCAAAGTGTACGTCTACTATTCAGTTGAAGTTCGCTATGAAGAGAGAATCCGAATCAGTGAGTTCAGAATTTCTCCTACTGACATGAATGCCTTGGACCATGGTTCTGAAAGGTATTGTACACACGTTTCTCTGGCAAATGAATTTAAGATCGTAGAGGGCAACTTGCACATTTTTAAAGACCATTAATGAATGAGACTTATTTAGCTTCATGTTTTTGCATTCCAGAGTGCTAGCATGTTAGTCCAAGTCCATATATTGAAGTGCAGAAAGTGTGTCCTCCATGGATGAACTGCAAGTGTGCAGGGATAAAACACATACAGTTCTCAATTCTGGCATGTCAGAGGATTTAACTAAACATGGATTAAACATTATTTATAGTTAGTGTTTTGGGGTTATTGTTGGGTGGGGCTTGGAAGTTTGTGTGTTTGTTTTGTACTTTTGTGTTTACCCTTTAAAATAGACTTCTGCAAAGCATGAGTGAAATTCATTCCAAAGCCAAAGGTTTCTAAAATTAGTATAAACAAACTAAGTGATACCAGACCAAAGATGGATTTGGTCCCATATTTCTTTATCTGAACAACAACTCAACCCTTTGATATTACAAATTTAATATCAAATTAAGTAAAACACAAGTCACCATATTATTATTTTAATTGGAAAGGTCATTTGTTTGAGTTTGGTCTTGCAGTCATTCCACACTAATATGCACAGATGATGAGAGACTTGTTTGTGGAATCAGGCTCATTTATAACCTGTTGCAGAACTATGTTATAGAACCACTGTTTTAAGAGACTCTTGAATATTACTAATTCTAAGATTTTTTCTTCATTATTTGGATTTTATTAGGGGCTTTCCAAACACCCAGCTGTGGATGATTCTAGCTCAAAAATGCACATAGCCTAATGATAGAGAGGGGATACTGGTTTATAAAGCAATTTCAGCAATCCAGTGTAAACAGCACTGTAGATGACAGGTAAGGGAGATTACAGCGTGGCACTCAGGAAAGCCAATCAGAAACTTACAGATATCAGCGGCCCATGAGCTGTCTTGTTTAAGAATCCTCAGGCTCTATGTTTGTAACAATTTCTGTGCTTACTTAGCTTATGGTTAGTGCAGCAAAAGCTTAAGAAAACAGAATTGTGGTCCTATTGTGCTTGTGTAGGCTCAGGTCCCACTGACTTCATCCTGAGCTGCTGCCCAAGAGGGAGCTCAGGCTGACATGTGGTGTGCACTGCCTTGGCTCAAATGCATGTGTCTGTTTATCCTCAGATGTTTCTCAATGAATTTTGTTTTTTTCCATCTTCTTTGGGAGGCTGAGGAAGATTCACCTTTGTGTCCATACAGGATCCTCCCTCACTCCTTCTGTCAGCTGGAACCTGTGCACTCTTGCACAGTTACCTTATCACAGAGGTGCTGACATTTAACAGGAGGTGACAGTAACTCCATAGCTTGGTTTCTTCCCACAACTCACAATAATCTATCAGCATTTCAGAATGGAAAAAAACTGTCTAAAAATGAGGTGGTGTAATTAAATGTTATAATTTGTTTTTGTAGCTATTAGGATGCACTGCCAGCCTGAGATCTGGACTCTTTTAGAAGCTGGAAATAATAAACTTCAGTTGTTATACCTGGGAACCTCCACTGCATGTATTTGTGGCTTTACCATTCTATAAAATTATAATTTATGTATTTTCCCCTTTCATGCTATGGAAGGGATTCCAGGAGCATAAAATAAACAAATGAAATAGAGAGTTTGGGGTTAAAATTAAGGTAAATTTTGTTGGTACTTCTTTGAATAACCTTTGGCAAATTCAATTTGTTGGTGGGGCTTATTAACTGCTTTTAACTGCTCTTTAAACTCATAAGGTCCTGAGTGTGTAATTATCATTTAAGGGTTCTTCTCTCTTTAAGAATTTAACTATTCCTTAATGTTTGAGAAGTTTTATGTTCACCTTGAAAGCGCCAGGCAGGATTGTGCCAAAAGCTGTACAGATGAACAAATGGTCTGGAGTCCTTTCTCTTACAATTTCCAATTGGTTATAAGCTGAGATGCCTTTTCTTTAATAAATTATAAAGAAAAATAAAAAAGAAGATTAAAAGGGAGGAAGAAAGAATCAGAGGAAAAGTTTAAGCAATTAAAAGTATATTTCGTCATGTGATTTCCCAGACTTTCCATATTACACAATTTGGAGTTTCTGTAATCTGGAAAATATGTTGAAACTATTTAAAGTTAGAAAATCAGCTATGCCCAAGAAAAATTCAGTAACATGGATATGGAGGGATTTGTATCAAAACCAATCTGTAGCTGCTTCCATCTGTCAAAAACTACATTGTCATGATGCTGCTCTGCCCTTTGCATAGTGCTTGTGCAGTAGGTAATTGCCTTCTCCCTGTTTTCACTTAGGATAATCCTTGAAATAGAAGAACCTGCTTCCAACCATAATGGAGGAGAGCTGCTCTTTGGAGATGATGAGTATCTCTATATCTTCACTGGAGATGGAGGCATGGCTGGGGATCCTTTTGGCACCTTTGGAAACGCTCAGAACAAGTAAGAGTGGATCCATCCCTATGGCAGCTCCAGGGTGTGGGAAATCAATGCCAGCCACCTGAAGGCTGTTTGGGGGCAAATGCAATTACCTTGAAATGGTTCTTTTTTCAGAGATATTCAAAGACTTGTCTTTTGTAAAACAGAAAGAATGAAAGCCTAGATACGGTTGGTTTGGGGGTCCCCGGGGAGTCCCCGAGGGGCCCCTAAGCTGTGTGATCGCAGGGAGCGGCAGGCAGGCAAGGAGGCTCCACACGGCTTCTGAGGGGACTGCTTGGAGAGGGTTTATTGGGGGTCTCACCCCTGGGAGCTGCATGGTTCCGGAGGGAAGGGGAGGGAAGGGGGAGAGAGGGAGAGCCTAGGGAGAAAAAGGGCCAAAAAGAGCATGTGGACACCTCGCACAGCTTAACAGGGAGATTGGAAGTGGCGCGGAATAAGACTGGGCCGCTGGCGTTACAGATACACGGTACTGCAGGGGAGGGTCACAGGCTGGGAATATACCCTACATTTTCAAGGGGTGAGACAGAGCATACCATTTAAATAAAATGTAACACCACAACCCTAGACTTTCCAACCCCCCACTCTGGTTTGTTTTTTTTTTTTTGCCAAGGTCTAGTCTTGCTTCTTTGCCTTTTCCATTTCTTCTCCCAATACAGATCAGCCCTGCTGGGCAAAGTGCTGCGGATCGATGTGAACAACAACGACGGCGGGCCCCGGTACCGAATCCCCCCTGACAACCCCTTCGTCAGCGACCCCGCGGCTCGGCCCGAGGTCTACGCCTACGGAGTGAGGAACATGTGGCGCTGCTCCTTCGACAGGGGGGACCCTCACACCAGGGAAGGGAAGGGGCGGCTCTTCTGTGGAGATGTGGGGCAGAATAAATACGAAGAAGTCGACATCGTGGAGAAAGGGAAAAATTACGGCTGGAGGGCGAGGGAAGGGTTCAGCTGCTACGATAAAAAACTTTGCACCAATTCTTCCTTGGGTAAATAGATGTGCTCTCGTTTTTAATTCCTGCCTTCAAAGCCTGGCTGCTTGGTGGTACGCTCACCTTTTTGAGACGTAAACCTCTGCTGTCCCTCTAGAAGGGAACTGGCTTGGGCATAAATACTGAAAGTCCAAATGTTACTGTTTCTGAGTTAGGAGGAAAGTCAAACATGCTAGCTGTTGTTTTTCTAGGTGATTGGTGTTGTTTGTGAAATTACTTAGTGATTCTGTGGTTTAGAGGGACAACTTCATCTTTGCCACATAAAATAAGCTTGTGTGCAGGAGCAAGAAGAATTTGGAGGAATTGTATTTTTCTCCATACCTCACCCTCATTTTAAAAAAAGAGAGAAAAAAAAATGACTGATCAACCCTTTTGCACGCTGCCTGCTTTGCAGGTAACTGAATGTACAGTGTATTTTCATTTCTTTTAGCTATGCCACAAAGGAAAACCTCATTTTATTTTCATTTCTTTAAACTGTTCAAAGCTGGATTGAGGGTGTTTGCTGGCTGGCTAAATTCCAGTGAACATGTGAAGTCAGAACATATTGAATTGCAAGGGCTGATGTGGACCATGTCTTGTGCTGGAACCTCTTCTTAGAGATTCAGGGGGACAGTGGAACGGGCTGGCACTGATTTGCATTAGCTGAGATTCTGATTATTTTCTCTTCCACGTGCTGTGTGTTGTTGTTTAATTTTCTTCCTAATATTAACTCAGTTTAAATTCCTTCCTTTTAGTAGCTTTGCTGTAAGTACAAGAGTGATTAAGTATTTTTTTTATAAAAATGTCAAGAGCAGGGAGCAGATTTTTTGCACTCCCTTTGCTGAAGCAGTTGTCAGAGAGCTCATTTATTGCTCTCCTGTGTGACAGTACCCACATGAGCATTCATGGCAGACACTTTACTGAGGTCTCCAGGGACTCAGAGCAATTTTTGATGACTTTAGAGACCCTTTGTTAGAACAGTGAAATGTCACAGCCCCTTTAGAGTGATAAGTACAGCTGAAGTGTAGAAAACACCTGCTTTAGAGGAAATTCCCCTGGTGCAAGTTCCTTGCTGGCAGAGCTGCTGGGTTTGCTACTTGCAGCATCTGCTACGTGGGCAGGGAGAAAGGCTGTGAGGATGAGGAGGAAAGGGTACCATGAGGTACCTGTGAGCCAGGAGTTTCAAAAGAAAGGGGAGGAAGCATCTAATGGAGACCCTCAAAATCAGGACATCTCTCTCCATTTTACATTTGTCTTATGTTTTAACTTACATTTCACAATGAATATGCCAGTACAACATCATTCGTGCCTGTTCCATCCCATGAATATTTGATGGCCCTTTCAAGTTGCTTCTCCATCTCAGAGGAACAGAAGCTATTTGTGCTGACATCTGACATATCTTTTCATCAGTGCCTGCAGTCTGGAGTCACCCATCTCTTTTTTTCCTTTTACCACCTAAACAAAGCTGCATTGGGCAAACATCTCCTGCATAGGTGCAGTGGCTCTAGAGTAACCTCTGAATTTGTAGCTAAACCCGACAAGCTCTGTAGAAATGTGCCAGAAGTGACACTAACAGAGATGGATTGTAGTGGAGGGAGAAGGGCTCAGGAGAGTACTGAGGTGTCTTGGTGCAGGGCAGGGCAATCAAATGTGATTCTGAAAAGGTGAAAATCAAACTAAATGCAACTCCATTGGCAATTCATTTAAATAAAAGATGCACCAGGGAGCCTGATTGTACTCTGCCAGTCTCAGAACAATCTAGATAAAGAGCTATTCTTTAGCATGTGCAAAACAAGTCACAGATCTTTTCTGCCCTGCAGATGATGTGCTTCCAATTTATGCATATCCACACAAAATGGGGAAGTCTGTTACGGGAGGCTACGTCTATCGAGGTTGCGAGTCTCCAAACCTGAATGGCCTGTACATATTTGGTGATTTTATGAGTGGGTAAGTAAACACTTAGGGCACTCACAAAGTTGTACCCCCAGCCAAAATCCCCCCCCAAAATAGCCTGATAGCCCTTCAACCCTCTCCTCTTGTTTTTTCTTGGGCTTATGTTGCCCTTGAAGACAAGGGCTTGCAGGGTGTATCATACATTTGGGTTAATATTAACAATCTCACTCAGAGGAACTGCAGTTCCTATTGCAGCTAGTGTGGGTAGGAAACATTCAATATCCTTTCAGGTGTCCATGCTAACATTCATAAATCATCTGGGTCAGGTTCCAGAAGTCTCCTTTTGCCTTGCAGACGCCTGATGTCTTTGAAGGAGGATCATGCTACTGGAGAGTGGCAGTACAATGAAATCTGCATGGGGACAGGACAAACCTGCATGTTCCCTGGGCTTATCAATAACTATTATCAATACATCATCTCCTTTGCTGAAGATGAAGCAGGTAATCTTTTTACTTTATGTCACACTGAATTGCATGTTTCTGGTTTCTCTTTAGAATAAAACACCAGAGAAGGGATCAGAGAGGGCAGCAGCTCATGGAGAGGCACAGCACAAGTCTTTAAAATGCCAGATTCCCAGCATCTCCCAAATACCAAACCAAAGTTACAATGCTAATTTTGAGGTCTGAGTGCCATGCAGTGCCTGCAGTGGGAGATGGAGAGTCAGTTGCCTTGGGAATGAGTCTGGTGTGCTGGACCTGCTGCTGCCCTTCCCTCTGGAGAATAGGGAGCAGAGGGGGGCAAGTAGAATAAAACAAACTTAGAAAAGAAACCTCATTCTTCACAGTGCCATGCCTAGGGGAATGCAGGCCCTGGGAGCCTGAGAAGCTGATACCCAGGGGAGAGCAAGTCTATCCTCTTGTCTAGTCGAGAAGGCTGTGGGCATTATTAATGGATACAGGGAAGCAGATGTCAAGAACGGCAATTATATATCTGCTCACCCTGGGCTGGGGTATTTGTACCTCTCAAGATGAAGCAGAACAAAAGCCTATGTTATATCTTGCATGAGGCATCAGCAAAAGAGTCTTTAAGTCTATATTTTATTAGTGCCAGCTGGGATTTTGCCTTGCATAGGACTGAAGGATACAGTCTCAGTAGAGCTTCGCTGTGTTTTCATGACTGCAGACATTTTGCTTTCTAGAAGGGAGCTGCTGCTGTGGTTTGAAGAGGAGGAAATAAAGAGTCCTGAGGTACAAGCTGGTGGTGTCTCCCGCTGTTTGTGCAAGGGTGTTGCAGAATGTGCAGCCCATGCAAACCCTGGCTGGGGGCAAGCAGAGGATGAGCCCCACAATGTGTGCTTCATGTGTGACCCAGCAATGCAGGAGTTATGCTCTGCCCTGCTCCAGGGAGGTCTTGGCTCGTGATCACAAGCACCTGCTTCCAGAATGCCCCAGCTTTTAAACATCTGTTTCTTCCTGCAGATTATGTCAAGTTTGGATGTTGCTCAAATAATATAAATGCAAATTTTATCATGTGAATGCAAATCCTCCAAGATAAGTATTACCTTGAAAGTTTGACTTTTTTTTAGAGTTAAATTCAATTTTCTTTAATGGTTAATATTCATGGAATTTAGAGCTATTTCACAGTGCAGTAGTGAGAAGGATATCTTAACCTAAGATCAAATAACTTAGTTCAAATCAGCTTTGTGCCAAGTGCAATATCAAGCTGTTGATTGCAGCCCTTGCTCATGCATGTGAGGATGATCTCCCTCATCCTGTGCTTGTCAACAGAGTCTGTTGGACAAAGTAGGGGTGAAATGCTGCCACCTTTTTGCCCTACAATGTGATTTGCATAAGTACGATAGAGCTGAGTGGAGATTTGGGCTGGAGTCTTTTTTCAGAGGTAGTTAATTGCCTTGTGTTTGCTTTATAGTAATGGAAAGAAATCTGTTGATAACAGTGTAGTGAGGTTGCTTTATCTGCTGGGAACAATCTTCTCTTGCACCTTTTTCCGTGTGCTGGGAATCTCATCTTTTACAAGTTTGCCACACAGTTTATTTTAACAGGGTTTTCTTCACAGAAACATTGAAGTTTTGGAGTTGTTGCTCTGATGAATGTTAATCTACCTGGTGCAGTGAGTGGGTGTGTAAATGTCGTATATTTTTGGCTCATTGCATAGCAATTACAAAGCCATCAGCCCCATCCCTGGCCAGCAGAACACCTCAGAGACACTCCAGGCACTCTGTCTGTGGGTCACATGTGTGTAGCCTGTGTGCTTCATGCCTGAGCATCCAAACTCCTGCCTGATAACTTCCAGGAAAGAGGGGCAGGATGTAAAAAAACACACATCACCACAAAACTCAGTGCCAGGTGTTTCCTGTCCCCATTTGGACCAAGGCTGCCTCTGGCCTATCATTAATGAAGCTGACCAGAAAAATGAAGAAATCAGCCAGGGGTAGCCAAAGGTTTCTGCCCTGGGATTATCTGGAGGAGCTCAGCCCAGGGCAGCACAGGAGAGCAGGTAGGAGGACAGAGGCTCAGCCTCAGCTGCCACCAACTGCCTCCACATTCCTTTGTTCACACTGACCTCTCTGTTCCTTCCCCTCTTCCCCCTGGATTACCCATAGATCACCCAAAACAATCTCCCTTATTCACTAAGCACGTCTATAGAGCCTCTTTTTCTGTTTTCTCTCATTTTTAAAATATTGCAAATATATTTTTTCTCTCTGATCCTTTTTGTTGCACCACTCAAGCACTTGAGCTCTCAAAAGAGTGCCAGAAGGACTGTTTATCCTAGTCTCCCCTGCACAACAGGAGAAGAAGGATAGAAATGCAGTTAAGAAAAAATAAGTCAAATAAATGGTCATGGACATTGTTTGGTTGAAGGCTGAGCCCTGCAAATGTGACCTGACAGAGCTGTGATGAATTAAATGCCTTTTGTGTGAGATATGTCTCACTCTGTGAGTGTGCTAGAGAAAGCAAAAGCAAAATCTTGTTCTCCTGTAATTCACCCCAAAGGAGTGCTTCATCCAAATGAGCAGAAGACAGTGAATTTTCTTTATTTCCTTTCATTTCAACAAAAGTAATTCAGGATTTGACTGTTTTACTTTAGAGAAGTCAAAGAACACAGATCGTAATGAGATGCCAAGGAAGGTCTGGGCAGGTGAACCTGCAGTGGAAATTTGTCCATATAGTAATTCATGACAGTTTGTAAAAGCTGCCACTCACTAAGAGTATTTTATGCCAATAAATAACTGCAGATGAGCTCTCAGACCCATGATGCAGAGTTAATGTCTTTGTGATGTAAAGGACAGAAACTCCACAGACAATTTTCATGGGTATGTCTGTTTTGTTTTTTTTTTACCAGGGGAATTGTACTTCCTATCCACTGGTGTACCAAGTGCCACAGCTCCCAATGGAGTGGTGTACAAAGTGGTGGACACCTCCAGGTACGAGATGTTCTTGTTGCAAGGCCTGGTGCTGGTGCAGTGAGTCCTGGTGTGGGTGGGATGTGTGATGGTGTGGATGTGATGAGTCATGTTGGCTGACTAATTAACTCTTCTCCCATGCTGGGCCCTTCAGGGGAATTCAGTCAAGGAACATCTGGAGCAACCCATTGTGGGTCTGCTTTGCTCCTGCAGTCATGGGGGTCTACATGCCTGGTGCCAAACTTTTATGGGGCTTGTTGGTGTTAAGTGGGTTTGGAGATTTCCTGAATGCTGCAGGAGTATTTTATGGGTGGCTTGTCTTTCTTTTGCAAAGTTTCTCTAGATTCCTGCCCAAAAGGAGGCACTTTTTCTCAAGGTGTTTTTTCTGAGTTCCTCCCCATCCATTTTTTCATCTCCCACAAGAGCCCAGTGCCCCCAGACCAGTGCAGCCAAAGCTGGACAAGCATGACCTGCAGTGCTTTCTTGGGCAAACCAGACATGAAAATCAAAAAGTACATTCTTCTTAGAGTTTCAAAGAGCAATATGGATTGAACAAGAAAAAAGGACCATCATTCCACCTCCTGGATTCCACGTGCCTGTATCTGAGACTGGGCAAGGCAGGGAATAGCTGTGTTTTAGGAAAAGACTTACAGCTGTTTTTTCCATCTTCCTGTTTTCAAAGTGTTACTATTATTGGCTAAACACCAAGCTACTTTTAGCCAGAAACAGAGTGTGAGATTTTTTTATAGCTTCTTTTTTTTTTTTTTTAATGGATTAAATTTACAGCTTTAGCTATCAGAGGATTTTGAACCAAACCACTTGTCTAGTTTTATGTTGAAACCAGTCCCCAAAACTAAAAGGCCCCCAGATCTGTCACGTGTTTCCTCCAACTCTCCTCTGTCAGGAGGATTTTCCATTATCTAATGCAATGGAAGAGTTCCTGTAAACTATGTATGAAGAAGCTGGTATTACGCAACCTGTGCAAAAATAAAGAAAGCAGGAGTCAAACACAAGCCGTAAGTTTAGGTTTAAAAAAAGTTTCATTCATGTTCAGAGTACCAAAATAAGTCATTGGAAAATTCATAAATGTAGGGAATATCCTTGTATAGACAGTTGAGAGAGAAGCTCTCTGCCTTCCACAGAAATGCAAATGCAAACAATCCTAATTGCCCCGGAGTTATACCCTCCAAATGCAGACATCATGCATTTTTGAACCAATTTAAAAACCTCTGAAGAAGTCTGAGGATTACCAAGACGTCTGTCATAGGAAAAAGTGGTGATGAACTGGATGTGACTTCCCAGAAGTGGGATACATCTCTATGGCAAACAAATTGTGTCAAAATAAAGCACCATACTAAGACAAAGCCTCTGAGGAGACACTTAGTGTTCTTTTCTGAAAGTAATGCATTTTTGGCACGACATTTGTTTGGGCTTTCTCTATGAATAATAGTGTGTTATTTTGCTTCCGTGAAAACAGTCTGAAATCTTGCATACACATGACCTTTGTGCCAGATGTTCAACATATACTGTCTAGTTTTGTAATTTTTATTTTCATTTTGATTAATCTCTTTCTGTAGTGCTTGAACCTGCCAATGTTTTATTTCCTTAATGGCTTCAATAGCAGCAACTGAAAACACAGACAGAGGACTCCACTGCCTTGTGAATATTTGGACTTTCATCAATGTGATTCTTTAGTTATGTTTTCTACTGTAAGAGATTAGTTGCATCATTTAAACAGTTTTTTTCTTTTTCCAATAAGAATTATATTCTTAGAAAAACAATGGGAAGCAAAGTGTTGCAATGCTAGAGGAAAGGAATTAATTGTGCAGTGTATGTGTCCCTTTCTTTCAAGGACAGCACCACCAGGAAAATGCCAAGTTGAGCCATCGCCAGTGAAAGTCAAAAGCAAGCGCATCCCGTTTGTGCCAAAGGAGAGTGAGTGTAACTCTTGCTGTTTATTATTGGTTCATGTTAGCTGGCAGTAGATACAAACTCCAGACTTGCACTATCTGTCCACATGTGTGGAGACTACCCAGAACTTCACTCTTCAGGGTATCCTCAAAATTATATCTTTCCAGATGTTTTGGATCTGAAGAGTTGGTTCAAGTAAGTCATACAGTATTCCCCCTTTCCTGGCCATGTGAAATTTCCTTTGTAGTTTCTGACCCTGTTCATTTTCCCTTTTTCATGCTACATTGTACACATTTCATTACCACCAACTTGGTTTCCCTGCAACTGTGCCTGTCCAGAGACCCCGTGCTCAATGGTGCTTTTCAGTGACAAGTGATTTTTCACAGAAGCTTCAGGTAGTGGAGAGGATATGATGGATAAAGGGTTGGGAAGTAGCTCATTGAGCAAGATGAGAGCTGAGTCATTGTTAGTTGAAAGTGAGAAAATATGGGATGAGAGAATGCTCTCAAAAGAATCAGTGATCACACACTGGGGTGAACTTTTGGCTTACCCAAACCCTCCAGGGCCTTTTGATTGCTTCATGCTGCATGAAGTATTGTACTGCTAAAGCTGGAGTGCTCTGTGGTGGAGCTGAATCTGCAGCAAGCCAAGCACTATTTATGTGAGGTACAAAAACCTAAACACAATATTAGGATCTTATGTAAGGTACAAAAGCCTGAACACAATATTAGGATCTCAAAAGTAGACAAGGCATTATCACTGTTCTTTTCCCCTATGTATTGAATTTACACATCTAAGTACCTAGGCAGCCCCCCAACAAATTCCCTTCCAACTCAGCATAGTTCATGAACTTTCATAGTCAATGAACACAGCTAATGGTACTGCAGGAACTCCAAAGTCAGGATACTTTTATTTAATTTTTAATTACATTAATCACGTTACATTGCATTTGAGTCACTAACAGTTCGTACAGCTTTGGCTTCAGGGAATAATGAGGGCACTCAGCACCTTGCAACACTGAGTCTTTAAGGTTGAACAAACTCTAAGGCTAATTATTGACTGCTGACATGCCTGAGCACTCAGTATCTCCAGAGATGTTCTCCTTTTCTAGCTGTGCAGGCAGCTTCCAAATATTAGCAACTTGGTTGATATTCAACCATTTTTGTCCATTTCTGCTTATGCATTATTCTCTATGCAAGTCCAAAGTTCAGGCTTTTAAACTATACATATAACTAAACCTTTTGGGCTTGTTTACAAGGTAGTTTTTGTCATAAATTAAAACTTAGAAATGGTGGGAGAGATTCTACCTAGTGTGTCAAGAACTACACTCTCTTTTTGGTGAAAAATAAGCATGGCCATTTTGATTCAAAAGTATGCAAACAAGGATGTGTAGCTGTAAATATTTATAGTTTTGGTTAGTGTTTAGTCTGAATGTAACAGAATCACCAGGGCATGTGCCTTGTATTAGCTAGGAGTGCATTTTTTGAAAGTGTATTTAATAAATAGTTTATTAGAGAGTATTATATAATGACAAGTTGATCCAGTGAGGTGAAAAGCACTCCCAGGTGACCATTAGCTTTCATACAGTCCTACACAGTATTTAATCAGACCCAGGGTTTTTAAGTGCTTTGCCAGACCAGGCTCCAGCAAATGATCTGTGCACAGGTAAGGCTTTCAAATCTGTTTCTTGCCTTGAGAACCACAGCTTTCAAAGGATGTCATGAACACAATTTCAAAGATCATTATTTGGAAAAACACAGACCACTGCGAGAGTTTGTCTTTTGGGGACAATAGATACTAAACACAAATAAGACAGTGATATTTTTCCTCCTCTCTGTACTACAAGCCAAATGATGAATGAGGATGCATAAATCTGGGATATAATTCAAAGTCATTATGTCTTTGCAAATGTCTGTGACACTGTCCCAGCTCTGTTGAATGTTATTCTGTGAAATTCTGAATTGCTTCCTTATGGCAAACTAAAACTTATTTTTAGGATAAAAATAAAGCACATGTGAATAAGTAAATCCAGAAACACCTGGAAACTGTGACAGCAAAGAATTTTCATCTCTTCAGAGTTCAAGGCTCTTTTATTTATTTCTTTTTTTCATAAGGAAGAAACCCAACCCCAAATCCTGTTTTATGTGTTGTCCTGGCAACTCTGTTCCTCTTGCACATTCCAATTTCCAGAGAGAATTGATTTTGAATGTTCCTGATTTCAGCTCCTCTGAATAAAGCATCTGGCCCAGTGGGGAGGCCACGCTCTCCTCTGGTAATGATCCAGTCCTTAGTAATGAAGAGAAGAGCAGAAATAGTGCCTGTCCGTAAAATGCTTTCGGCAGCTCTTCACCGGGATACGGTGAGGAGCTTCCTTCTCTCCTGACTGAAGCTCCAGCACCGACCCTTTAGGGGCCAGGCTGACATTTGCCAAGAAACCTCTTGGAGCTTCCTTTTTGGGAGAGGCTCAGTGTTGGCATTCAGCCCTGCTGTCCTCTCTGCTAGCTAACAGCAGCCGACGTTTTTCACTGAGGAAGTAGCGGGTCACTAGGAGTGTTGTTGCTTCTCAACAGGACCAAGTAGGCAAATTCCAAGAAATTAGTTACATAAGTCAAAAATCACCACTGGTTTCATATAGTTGTCTTCAAGCATTGCCCAGAGAGTGACAGACTCGTGGTTTTCTGCCTTTTCCCCCAACAGAGTTTATTATGAAAACACCAACACCGCATCCCCGGCTGAAGACCACGACCGAGGCGCCGTGGGGAGGGGTCCCAGAGCCCCGAACCCCCCGCACGCCGGCAGCGGCCGGGGAGGGCCGGGCCCCGGGCGGCACAGCAGCGCCCAGGCCGGGGAAGGGGCCGGGGAAGGGGCCGGGGCAGGGTGGAGGTCTTCATCGACGGCGAGTGGGGCACGGTGTGCGACGACGGCTGGAGCTTGCCTGCCGCCGCCGTGGTGTGCCGCCAGCTCGGCTTCCCCTACGTGGTGCGGGCCACCAAGAAGGCAGAGTTCGGGGAAGGGAGCTCCCTCCGCATTCTTCTGGATGATGTGCAGTGCTCCGGGCAGGAGAGGACGCTGCTGGAGTGCTCCCACGCCGCTGTGGGCACGCACAACTGCTCGCACGAGGAGGATGCTGGCGTGGTGTGCAGCCGGGAGGAGGTGACAGACCGGTGACAAGAGCCGGGGAAGGCAGCTGAGGGACTTGGAGCACATCCCTCTCTTGCCCAACCCTCTAAACCAGCTGCAGTATTGAGGAGGGTGTGCCCTGCCTTGGGGATGCTGCATCTGTTCAAAGTAATCTCATGTTTTCTTCATATTCGTCCCCATGCATTTGCCTCAGAAGGGGAAAAAAAAAAAAAGGTAAAATGAAGCACTGAATTGAGTATGTTGTGGGCAGGGGCTGTATTTCTATGGGGGTTTTTTTGTGGGAAGAAACCCCCAAGCATCAGCCTTTATAGATCAGAAGAGAGATGCATCCTGTTGCCCTTTCCCATTTCAAAATACAGCATTCTTCAGCTGTGCATCACAGTTTTGCCAAAATATAAGTTCCCAAATGACCATGTTTCACTCTTATGGAAGCATTTGCATTGTTTGCCTTGCTTTGCCACCTGCAGCTCTAAGCTGAGGTTTCTAAGGACGTGCCTTTCTAAATCTGTGCCTTTCCTTGCAAATTACAAAAGTATATATATATTTTTAAACCTTCCACTCACTGTTTTAAAGGGAAATTATTTTTCTGTAATGCTTTTTATTGTTATAAGCCTATTGGTCATCAAGGATAAGGTGATTTAGAAGAACCCATAGTGTACTGCATGGAAAACATTTCTGCAGGTTATATTAGCCTAAGTGAAAAGAAAATCTAACCCCTTTTACATAAACAGGATTGAAAATATGTCCCTTTTTAGATGCACAGGATCATTATCCAGTTTAGCTCTGAAGATGCTTTTGTACATGTTTTTCCACTTTATGAAGGCACATGTTTTTCCATTCATGTTTTTCACAGGTGGGAATGACTAGACAAGAGGTAATGTACTGAGGCAATAATCCAGTAGTATTTACCCCCTTTCAGAGGATATTAAAAAAAAGCAAACAAAAGCAACTCTATTTTGTCTGAAATGTGTTTTTCACCTGAGTGGCAATGGGAGACACATTGTCTTATTAAAGCATTTGGCCTGGTTATTTGTTTTCCCTGGTGTAACCAGGATAGGTTTTGTCTTGCTGCTCACACAAGTACATGAGAAAGACAAAAAAAAAAAAAAAAATACAAACAAAAAAATCCCTCAAATGTAAAATGACCAGTGTGTCTAGAAAAATTCACAAGCAAAACCTTGTATCTAAAGATCTTACTGTGGATATTTATTTTAACCCAATTTCAAGCTGACAGTATCTTCTTAAGCCTAAAACATGTATAGGGTAAATTAATCTGTTTTAAATATTTTTCCTGTACTTTCTGATAAATTCTCATTAAATTGTTTTTGGTATTAAAGAACACCTTCAATACAAAACCAGATGATCCCCCCAAAAAAGTATTTCCCCCTACTTCCTATGAGGTATAAAGGAGGAACAGATGTATAAAGAAAGTGCCTTTTGAGAAATACGACTCTCATTTTGTTTGAAAACCTACAAATGCCATCACACACTAAACTGTTATCAGGCCTTTCCCACTGCAGTGAAGCTGCAAACTTTTTTGTTTCAAGTGCAGAAATTCACTTCAGGCACATCAAAACTTTCGGGGAACAGGAGAGTCCTTTGTCAATTCTTCTGTTAAAAGAGTTGGAACCTATTGAGCTGGTGGGACAAGAAGGCTGAAAGAAAATGGGAAGTGGAGATACAATCTTTCTTTTTCCAAATTCCTCTTCCATTCCTTTTGGCTCCTTGGCCAAATTTCAGCTCCCTCTGTCTGTGAGATTTTAAGGTGAACCTTGGTCATAGTTACACTTGAAAACTTCTGGATAGAAGAAAAGACCTGCACAATAAAAGTTACCCTGAAGGAATTGAGGTGATTCCAGGATGTCTGCCACAGACGAATTAGGCAGGAATTTCACCAGCATTTTCTAACTATTAAGTATTCTTTTTCTCATTTAACTCTTAGTTACCCTGCACCTGCTTTAGTCCATTTGAACATCCTGAGAACAAGCAGAGGCCATGTACATCTTGGATATTGCTGGTGGGGATTTCCACCACCCCTGGCTGGCAGGCAGGGTGACACACAGGCTCTGGTGGCAGTCAGAGGCACAGGGGAGCCACCCCAGGGAGCAGCTGTGGGTGAGAGTGAGCTGTGCCTGGCACAGAGCCCTGCACCCTGTGTTTGCTGGTGAGGTGTTTGCTGATGCTGCTACGTGCGTGCTGCCAGCTCCACAGGGAAATATTTATTAGCAGAGAAAGAGACAAGACTTGTAAGTACAGGGTTTTTTGCCCTCTTATTCCTTCTCCCAGCCTGAGTGGGGAAGGTGTTCAAATAGGATCAAGCCAGCTCAGCACACGTGGCTGTGTGTGCATGTCTGTGCCTGCCAGCTCAGTGCACTGCTATGATGCTGGGAAGGTATTTCTGACCATTGTGGTCCCTTCCAAGCTTAAAATATATCTGTTCCAAATCCTGGTACCTGTCAGTCTAGTTCTGGTATTTAAATTATGAGCCTGTACTATTTAAAGCACACAAGTATACATGCATTTAAATACCTGCTATCTCATCTGTTGTTCAATAGGATTCTTAGTGATATCATTTTTATATAGCAGGATGTCACACCAATTAAGCATTAGCTAAAGTAATAAGTCCTGCTGCTACACTTGAACATGACAGTATACTTCCTGGATGCTAATTCAGGATAAATCTTAAACTAACCCACAGTGCAACCAGACTTCCTCATGTACTTCCTCATGTGGCAGTCTCAAACTTTTGTCTAGTAGCAATATGGTTTATTGCCTTGTCTCCTGATTCAACTCTGTGACTGAGACTGGAGCACCTGCATTTTTCCTTACATATCTTTCCTTAAGTTAGCACAGCTGCATCACATAGAGCACCCAGCATATCTCTAAGGGAACAGTGTAAACAGCCTTTCCATGTCTTTACCTCAAAGGCAGAGTAGCTCTGCCCAGAGCTCAGGATTTTTCACTTAATCCTTGTGGTGCCCAGCATCCAGCCTGAGCACTGCCACACTGTTGCACTCTGCAGTATAGACATTATCTTAATTTGATTTTACCATGCTCTTTCCAAGAAATCCAATAGATAAATCTTCCCAACATATCTAGGAATAATCTTTAGAGCTTGCTGCTCAAGCAGTGGAGGGATAGTGAAATAGGTAGGGTGTTGTATCAGGAGTTCTCACTCAAATGCTGGCAAAACCCTCCTGGAGCTGAGCCCTGGCTGGAGCACGCCATGAGGATATCCTTCATGTTAGGGGAGTTGTGGGTCTGGGATATCCTCCATGTCAATGTCTGCAGGGTATGAACAGCATGAGGCCCATGTATCACACTAATAAGTGCAGAGGTCTGTAATCAAATTGTACTGGAGACATGACACAAGTTCAGAAAGCTCAGTGGTGGCACGGTAGGTGACACTGGCACAGGGTGCAAAGGTGAGCCTGGGCCCCAGCTTCACGTGCTGCCATCGTGTTTGTCTTGCCTTTATTTCCCCTATCAGCCTCTCACCAGTTAGACCTTTGTGTTGGGCTGTATGATGGCCAAGAGAGAACAGCAGCTCTTGAATGCCTGTCCTTCCCCAGGGCCCAAACCCAACAAACCACTCCCAGGGCTGTGCCCAGCTCAGCCTGCCTCTTCTTTCAGGAGTTAGCATTGATATGGCTGTGGGGGGGGACAGTCCCCAGCACAAATTCATCCCTCTGTAGGAGAGCTCAGCCTGTCACTCTTTGGGTGTGATCAACATAGAAATTCAGAAGCACAGGGCAGAAAAGCAGTCACAAGTGTCAATATCCAAGTCTGCTTTTGTATCAGAAACATGCCAGTAGTCCTCTCTAAAGGTCAGCTTGGCATGTGAGATGCATTACCCCCCTTAGATACTTTCAGACATAAACACACATTTTTCTATATGAAAAGAGATGTAAGCATCTTTTGATAACTACTAACTGTATTCCAAATTTAAGCTTTAAGGAAACATAGTTTTTTTTCCTCTCTAAACCAACAAAACATGGAACCCATTTGATGTGTGTTTGTACCTTGCTGCCTCGTACGTGGCTTTCCCAAGGCTCTCATGTCTGGGGCACAGGTGCAGATATAGAGATGCCTCAAGCAATGCTTCAACATTGTCAGAAAAGCAGCTATGATGGAAATGGCAATCATTCCTTTGCAATAATGTGGTAAATAGGGATGCGATTTTTAACAAAAAAAAAGAAAAGGCTGTAGTGGTCAGTCAGTTGTAAAAGTATCACATCAAGTAGTTTGTTCCTGAGGGGCATTAGCTGTTGGCAATCACTAAACCCTTAGACTGTTTCTGTTATTACTAACATCTTGCCACTCACTTGTCCACTCCGTGCTGGAAAATTTTATTGACTCGGAATGATCAGGACCTCAGTATGTAAGGGCTGGGGGACAACTGACTCGGGGTGAAAATCACTGCAAAGGTCTGGATTTGGCAATGCTGGGTAAGTACCACCTAACCTACTGCAGATTTTGTTTTGACTCCTATATCCAGTGTAATCTGTGGCTGGAGGTCTGGTTTTAGATCAGCTCATTTATCATTATTAACCTGTTATTGGAGTTTTCCTGCCCACATCTGCCGTGGTAAATTCTGAGTGACCAGGGCGCCCAGCCCTCTGGCTATTTGTGTGCTGCTGAAGGCATTTCCCAGCACAAGAGCTGCCTATGCTCTGCCTTCTCCTTGCTGTCCTCACTTACAACTTAAACAATGCTGCACCTTCAGAGAGAGATGAGATTTTTCCAAGCCTAGATAGCCATGCAAAGGCAAGCAAAAGAGCAAACTCCTGCTGGTATGTCTCACCAGCTTTTCAAATTCACCTTGGAAGTCCCCAAGTTCTGTTAACAGTTCCCAGTTCTCTGCTCCTGTGGTCGGCTGCCAGATCTCTCTTGCTCCTCGCCGTTTGTCGGGAATGTGCAGGTTGGCAGGATGTCCACGCGGTGGCAGTTCAGTCCCCAGCAGCAGGGGGACACGCGGGGAAGCTCAGCCCAGCCCAGCTCAGCCCAGCTCAGCCCAGCCCAGCCCAGCCTTGCTCCTTCCTCCCCGCGCGGCGTGTGGCTCCCGGGCAGATCGTAAACACAAGAGTGGCTTGGGATCATGTCCTTCTCTCGAGGGTATAGAAACACCTTAGAATACAAACAAAGGGTTGTATTAAAGTTTCTTGGAACACAAACAAAAGCTTTTATTGAAGTTCATCTTTAAAGCATGAAAAATAAGATAATTTCTGCAGTGTATCCAGGCTGAATACTTAGGGGAATTACCAGTTGTATATTGTATTTCTCTGACAAGCCTAATTGTGAGAGCTTACCTGATTTACTCAGGGATTAGAACTGTATCACATAGCTTCTCTTTCCCATAAAAATGTATAAAATACAAAATATTTTCTTACCTAGCTAGCTCCCAGCTAGCTGCTCACAAACAAGGTACAAACAGGAATTTTTCACAGGAATTATTCTGAGACTGATTCCGAATGAAAAACCAACTTGCAGATAGTTAAGAGCTATTCTTGAAGTATGCTGAAAAAACATTGATGAAACTCAGAAAATCAATGTTTCATCGGGAATTTCATTGAATGTCTTTAAAAACATGGTTCCATCAACTAGCTTTAGTTTTAAAACATCAGCTAGCTTTAGTTTTCAAACTTTCTCTGGGTGACGCTATTCTTCCTATCAGCTATATCTTTCCTTGTGATGGATACTCATACCATGTTATCATTATATGCACTGCCTGACCAGTGGGAAGGAATGGTAGCTTTTTTCTGAAAACAGGCAGTTTTAAAACTACAGACTTAACAGGAAAAAAAAAAAAAAGTAGTTTCAATTAAGATAAATGAAAACAATAGTTCGATAATCATGATGGTCTTTGAGAATATGTACTCTAAACAGAGGGGAAAATAATTAATGGTTGTAAGGCAATTATTTTGAGCCAAAGAAGGAACTACCAGTTCAAGAAAAATCAATGTTAATACTGAATGTAACAGAAAGCCAAATAAGAAAACCAAGGAAAGCCTGCTGTTGCCTTCTAGCACAGTCAGTTTCCATGTGAAAACTGAAGCGAGCTGACTCTGGGAGGTTCCTGGCAGATGACTGATGTATTGAATGGACAAAAACAGGGGGTGCCAGGAGTTTCATCTTCTCCCTTCTGCAGAGAGGCATAACCATATGAGAGCTGCTGAGGGAGGAGTGCAGGGAAAATACACCCCATTGGAAATGGGATGAAAACTCCTGCAGTGTCTCCTATGGTGCTGCCAAACAAGGCAGCAACCCAGATGTGAAAAATATACATGATAAAATTCCAGTTAGCTTGGTATGCTACCTCCAGATGGTTGAGCAAAGCTTGTGCAGAGAAAGGAGTGTATAATGGGGCTGTCCTGTGAAAGCCTGATTGGCAGGTGCTTGTTTTCCTTTGGGCATAGTGGGGCTGTTTCTGCTTCTCCTGCTGCACTCAGAGCTGTGGAAATGGTGGAGAGGAGTGTCAGCCACCCTGTATGCAAGATAAACAACCTTCAGAGGGATGGAGTGGGCACAACCTGCTGCAGCATTGGTGAAGGGACCTAGCAGGGATCTGAGAAGGAAGGAAGAAGGGGAGGGTTTATAGGAGACTATGGAGGTTGTTGCTGTGATTGAAAGGCTGCTGATCTAAGGGCAGGATGGGAAGAAAGGAGGATGCAGTAGATGGTTTGTTTACTTTCTTGGTTTTCTTGAGCAATTTGGGGACTTTCTGTTCCTGTCAGAAATCCCCAGAGTGCAGAGGTACTGCTGAGGCCAGTGATGGTTCCTGGTACCATCCTCCATCACTTTCCCTGGCTCCTTGTGAGCCAACTTACTTACTTAGCTCTCACAATAGCTTGTTGCCATGAGTTCCCCTGTTTAACAATTTGTTGTGAAAAATGTGTTCCTCTTTTACACCTGCTGCTGGATCATTTCAGTGGGTACCTCCTTGTTCTTGAATTAGGCAAAGTAATGACTCCATTTGTCCCTATTTATCTCCAAACTACTGGTGGTTTTCCTGACACCTGTCACAACCTCCCTCACTCATCCTTTTTCCAGTTTGAGGCTTAACCTGTTCTGTCTGTGCACCTCTGCTGAGCTGGTAGGAAGAGTGCATGGGGTATTCCCACACGGTGGGTGTGCCCCAGGTTTATCCAGGTCTCCATCTACCAGCACATTCAGGCATCTTGTTTTACTTGCTCCCCCATTTCTAATCACTGTCAATGCTCTGCTTGCTTCTTTGATCTGTACTGAGCATTAAGGTGAAATTCCTGAATAACTACCACCACTAAATATATATAACTGGCTTGCATGTAAATGGATAGGTATACACATATTTTGTCTTCCCCCATACATTACTTTTCATTCATCAGAAATTAATTTCCACTATTTTTTGGCTTGGTCTCTTGTGTTCTGCAATCCTTATGCAATTTGTGTGAGTATTAGATTGCTTGTTTTGCTCTCACTTCTGTGTCTGGATGAGGAAGGAGCATGTTGTATAACACGGTGCCCAAAGCAGCTCTAAAAACCTTCACCTACTGATTCCTACAAGCATCAACCATACATTTCCTTTGTCTCTTCTAATTTAAACAGTTAGAAGTCAACAAAAAGCCTCTGCCTTCCTTGTCCTGGGACCTTGATTTGCCTAGGATCCTTCAGAGAGGAGCTTTATTCAAAACATTTTTGTAAACAAACATAGGAAGGTGCAGCATCCTTCCTGACCTCCTCATGCACTTGTGCAAAGCATCATCTCCACCCAGGCAAGCATATATACATACACACACACACACATACACACACGCACATATATACACATATCTGTCACAGAATCATAGAATGGTTTGGGTTGGAAGGAACCATAATCATCTAGTTCCACCTTCATCCCCTGCCATGGTCAGGGACTCACCTTCCACTAGACCAGGTTGCTCAAAGCCTCATTCAAACTGGTCTTGAACACTTCCAGGGATGTGGCATCCACAATTCCTCTGGACAACCTGTTCCAGTGCCTCATTATCCTCATAGTAAAGAATTTATTCCTAATATCTAATCTAGATCTACGTTCTTTAAGTTCAAAGCCATTCCCCCTTATCATATCACTCCGTGCCCTTGTTACAAGTCCCTCTCCAGCTCCCTTGCANGGATGGCGGTGCTGTGGGCGGCGGGGGGGCTCCTGCTGGCCCTGGCCCTCGCCCTCCTGGCCTTCGTCCTGTACTGCTGCTACGTGCAGTACATCCACGCCAAGTACGACNACGTTCTTTAAGTTCAAAGCCATTCCCCCTTATCATATCACTCCGTGCCCTTGTTACAAGTCCCTCTCCAGCTCCCTTGCAGCCCAGCAACAAGGTCTCTCTGGAACCTTCTTAGTGTCCGGGCTGAACAGCTCCGATTGTCTCAGCCTGTCTTCATAGGAAGAGTGCTCCAGCCCTGTGAGCATCTTCGTGTCCTCCTCTGGACATACCCACACACACCCTCATCGGCCGTGCGGCTGTGTTTGAACAGCACCGCACCCCCAGCGCAGGCCGCCGCCGCCGCAGGGCTCTTTAAGCGGGGCCGTCCCGGCCCGCCCTGGGGATTGTCCCCGCCCGCAGCCGGGGATNCTGTCCCCGGGCCGGGCCGGGCCCGGCGGCTGCGGGCAAGGGCGGCGGCGAGGGCTCAGGCAGGCTGGGCACAGCGCTGGTGTGTGCCCGCTTCCCGGGAGGCGCTGGCACCGCCCGGCAGCGCTGAGGGTACCGCAGCCGGCTCAGCAGCACGGCCTGCCCGGCCGAGGCTGCACCTCCGGCCCCACATCTCCCGAGTGGCCGCAGCGGCACGAAGGGGCGCTTCAGAGCCGCCCGCACCAGCTGGGAGTTTGCTCTGACCCTGAAGAGGGACCTGACAGCAGCGACGGCCACGCAGGAGGGACCCGCACCGCCAGCCGGCCCACGCTGCGCCAGGAGGCACATTGACACTAACTCCACCAGGCACCTTCCGTGCCCTCCTTCATAAGCCAGGTGTTTAGTTTCTGCCAAAAATAAATAAAAATGTCATAAGTGATAAGGGGCAATGAGAAAGCTGCCAGCAAGGCAGTGGCAGTGCTGTCACAAGGAGTCATGGTTCCTGCAGGAGTGTGTGAGCTTCCCACTTCACCTCACCTGTGGGTGCACATGCCCTCCGTAAGATGCCACAGGAAGAGACACCAGCCCTCGTACAGAGCCTTACAGGGACACCACTCTCCTGCCCAGCTCCAGGCTTCAGCCTACTTGCACAATCAGGGTCAGATACCAAGAGTAGAGAGAGGATGATCTTGTCCTACCTGAACCTGCTCGTCCTTAGGTTCATTTTGAGGTGTGGAGTAACACCGTGGAGTGATGGCACACCAGAGGAGCCATGAGTGGGACCTTGTTTCCTGTGCTGCAGATAGAGCAGTTTCCAAAGCTAACAAAGGAGTTGTGTCGTGTTTCAGGCTTTCACATCTTTTTGGAATACCGTTACAAAGAAGGAGTCAAACAAGTGGAGGATTAAAAGTTTCTGTAGACGTTGAGTAACTTTGTTGAGTTCTTGTTATTTTAAGTGTCTTCCAGTTCCAACAGTAATAAAATAAGAGCCTGTTTTTCCCCATAGCTTATTTATACTGAAAAGGATGATAACATGGCTCTCTGTCTCTCAAATGGAAAACAGATCTTGAGTGCAGCTTGCTTCATTTAGAGAGGAGCTTGGCCAAATCTTCCCTCAGATTTATGCAAAGCCAGTGAGAATTCACCACTCACAGCTGAAAGAAGGAGTTGATCTCAAACTTTTTAATGCAGCTATTGTATTTGAAGAGTTAACATTTCTTATTAATTTCTTCAATTTCCATATTAACCAGTAATTATCCTCCTCAGTATTTGAAATTATTAAGTTTTGGACAGAAGGAGATGGTTCCTGATTTCCCATAACAGAAATCCATTGACAGAAAGGAAGTTACTCTTACCAGGGATGAGCATGTATTTAGGAGTATTTAATGCAAATGCCTCTTTCATGTATAGCAATGTAATAGTTGCAGTCAAAATTCACTCGGACAGGCAAAGAGCAAAGCAATTCATGGGTGCTCCCATCCAGACCCAAACATCAATAAACTACAATACAGCATAAGAAAAAGATCTGATCCTTTATCTCTGTGCTGCTCTTCCTGGCTGCATGCGAGCACCAGCCTGTGTTTGGTCCCCAGTTTACCACCTTGGTGAGGGCTGGCCATTGGCACAGCTCAGAGTTATTTTCATCTTCCCTTACGAGGAAAACATGAGCAATGCTCACTGAGCAGCAAGGATTGCAGTCCATACAAAACCCTGTGCTGGCATCCTCATGACACTCTTAACCTTCATATTCTGCAGCTTTTTATTTGGACACCTACCAATCATATGGAGAATGGTGAGGAAACAGGAGTTTACCCCAGATCTCCTCCTGCAGTGGTAAGTTGAGGCACATCAATAACATTGAATGGGGTAGTCCTGTAGCACATATGGAGAAATCAAGGCACAAAGACCCTTACAGAATTACATAATTAGCATCATTGAGATGGTTGGCAAAGGAGTTAGAGAGAGAGCATTGATCTTTCAGATCAGATTAGATATTAGAAAAAACTTTCTCACTGAAAGAATGGTTAGCCATTGGAATAAGGATAGTGGTGGAGTAACTTCGTGGAAATGTTCAAGAGATGTCTGGATGTGGTGTTTGGGGATATGGTTTAGGGGTGATTGTGGTGGTGATGGGTTGATGGTTGGATCAGATGATCTTGAAGGTCTCTTCCAACCTTGATTATTCTGTCCTGTGATTCTCTTAATGGCTTTGTTGGCTGGGGGCTGCACTAGTTCCCACTGCAATGTGCTCTGGTCCCTCAAGGTTATTAGCTCTGAGCTGTTACATGTTGGTAGTTTGTACCATCGTTCTCTTTTTTAAAATTTTCTCTTCTTACAGGGCAGAGAAATATGGACCTGTTGTACGAATTAATGCTTTTCACAGAGTCTCAGTACTGCTTGTGAGTCCTGAAGGAGTGAAGGTACTGAAAAATAAAGCCAAATCAATGGTGGGGATCAGCCCATCCCTCCATAACAGGAGAGCTGGTGCCTGATGATCAGAGCAGCACAGAGCAGTCAGTCTGTGCTTGGCTCTGGCTGGGTTAGGAGGATGAAGTGCTTTGCTCTCCAGGCTGTCCTGATTTTTTTTTTCCTTGATCACTTAATTTATTTTGTTACTTTTATTTAAACAGCACATATAGCAAACATTTTCCATTTCTGAAAAGCAGGCTGTCTGCAAGATCTTAGTATCTCAAATGAATGGGGCATGAGAGACCAAATTTCTTTCTCTAAATCTTTGCAATCACAAGAGCGAGATTTCAGATCATTGGGCAAAAAAGTGCTGGAGGGATGCAAAGCAAGCTTGCAGCACAGGAACTGGGGAATCAGGGCACACCAAATAATTCATCTACTTTTCAGACTGTAGCTGCAGAAGAAGAGAGTAAATGTGTGTGAATGAAATTTTGTGTTTTGTCTGGGAAACAGATTGCACTCAGTATTCACTGACCTGAGGTTTGATTTTAGGAGTTCTTGATGTCACCACAGCACCCAAAGGATCCAACGGTGTATGGTACTCTCTTCAGCCTATTTGGTGAGAGGTAGGCAAAACCCATCTGAAACCACTGTGATCTGAAAATAAGTGCAAGATTATCACAGGCATGTCATTTTGACTCAGACCATTTACCTTAGTGTGGGGATGAATTTCTGATTCCAGACACACTAATCAGCATGTACCTATTAAACTATATGTCAAGTCAAATGTCTTCCCAGTCAGGGAGGAGGATAAGTTGGATTTTGTTTTACCTTGATCATGTATCCTTTTTCCCCCTGGGGATGTCCAGTTAGTTTCAGAGCAGTCTGCTCAAGACCATCATCAAACTTCTCAGATTTTAGAGCACTGATTTCAGAACACTCCATAAGGCATGGAAGTTTGCAACTTTTTAATTCAATTCCAAAAAAATGGGAATTTTTCCTTGTTAGTCTGAAGCTTTTAAAAATAAAATAATCCAGGTACAATATTTATTATTTGCATAACAGGTGTAATGAACCAGCATCTTATTGGACTCAGCAGTCCACACCTACCTAGAGAAAAAAATCTGTGGTTGGGTTGTCATCCACAGTGATGCAATGGTTGCATACTCAAAGGTGTTCCCTACACACAGGAAAATAAATGAAAGTAGATGTGAAAGACTTACATTTGTGACTACATGGGGTTCAGCAGGCTCCCTTGCATAAACCTGTTCCTCTCCTTGTTTTCCTGTGTGCTAGGTTTCTAGGGAATGGCTTGGTAACTGTTTGCAACCATGAGCATTGGCACAAGCAGCGGAGGATAATGGATCCAGCTTTCAGCCGAAGGTAAGGCAATATTTCTGGGACCATCTAGCTGTTTTTTTTACTGTATTGTCATGCTTTCCCTGTCATTATTTGATACTTGGACAAAAAAGACCCCAACATCCAGTGCCAAAATCATATTTAGCTTAGAATCCAGCACTCCATTCCCATGCTAAATATAATTTGACCAGACTTCCCACAGAGCAGTGATACCCCTATGAACTCAGCAATGGAAGAAGGGTCCCAAGGTCGTGTATCCTGCAGCATGGTTATAGCTGCCTTATCCTGTTGGAAAAGAGAAGGCAGAGGGTTGGTCTGGTTTCCTTGTGCACCTTGATGCATTGTGTGTAGGGTCCAAAGATAAAGTCCATGTGCAAAGGGCACAGGCCACTGCCCTTTGCCATGACACATGTTAATTGCATGGCAGAGCAGAGCAGGACTGATGTAAGAAGAATGTAGCTCATTCCATAGTTGGCTTTTTACTGTATTAAAGACAAATAAATTATAAATTTAAAAAAATGTTACCATTTTCTATGGAAAATAACGAAGGTTATTTTGTCTGAGTAAAGATGTCCTCTCCAGAGCCCCCATTACTCATCTTTATTGATTGTTCAGCTACCTGATTGGTCTGATGGAAACTTTTAATGAAAAAGCAGAGGAGCTGATGGAGAAGCTGGAGGAAAAGGCAGATGGAAAAACAGAGTTTAGCATGCTGTTGATGATGAGCCGGGTGACTATGGATATCATTGGAAAGGTACCAGCTGTCCCTTTCTTGTTTCCTCTCAACTGGCAGGATGGGATGGAAATAATGCCTACCAGCAGCAGGATGGGATCAGGAGCTGGAGGCAGGGAGAAAGACCTTTACCCAGCAGTGCCAGAAGACCTGCAGGACTAATAGTGCCACTTCCATTCAGGCTGAGCCATGGGAGAGGGCAGGTAGGGAAGGGTTTGCACAGTCTAGGTGTGGCCTGCAGGATGGGGACCCTTTGCAAAAGTCCTTTCAGCCTCATGCCTCCCAGCCCTCCATGCCAAAAGGGACACACCAGGGCTGTTTCATGGTTGGAGGTTGTGCTATTGCCATTGCATGTCAGCATGAAGTCTGCCTTATTCTGCCTTTTCCCTTTCTATGCAAGCCAGTTTGGGAGGAATGGAGAGTAGTAGTAAATTATTAATCCACCCAAATAAGGAGAAAATGTAATGTCGATATTGCCTGCCCCTCGCAGCCTCCTGCTAGGTGGGATCCAGCTTGAGCTATTTTTAGGGGAAAAGGCAGTGCTGTGAGGCTATCCTGCTCTTTCACCCCATCTCAACAAGTTGCCTTTTTCTCTCCTGCTTCTCAGGTAGCCTTTGGCTTGGAATTAAATGCACTGAGTGATGACCAGACACCTTTACCCAACGCTGTGACTAAGATTATGGAGGGACTGAACAAGGCACGCGACCCCTTCGTAAGGGTCTGTACTCTCCTCACTTCAGTCCCCTCTCCTCACATTCAGCTGCTCCTCCTTGAGTTCAGGGAGCTGTGCAAGGTCCATATATCTGTCAGGGAAACAGTTATCTCTAGATTTTTCCCTCTAATGGACATCAAGATAAAATTCATTATTGCTTTAAAAAACTCGTGAAATTAACATTAATATTTAATGCTTCTTTTTTTTTTTTCTTTTGCTCCCCTTGCATGTGTCTCCTTCTGATATGGTTTTATGCTCTACCATTAAAAATTGAGATTTTTGCCATTTGTCCAAGAGGGATGGCAGCCTTCACTCAGGGTGGAAGAAATTTGAGCATTCTTGCTATGAAAAAATTATATTTTCAACCCAAATTCATCTACCACATTCATCTGCTAGGAAATGATGGATTTAATACGAAATGTTTAAGTAAATAATTACTTCAGTGTCTCATGAAAGTTGTAGTTCAGGCTTTTAGAGCTCCTGTCTTCCATTTTGAGACCAGGGGTGAGATTCTGCATTGCATGCTGCAGTTTCTTTCCACGGAGAGGTGATGAATTTTGCTCACAGTGCCCAAAACATCAGCTCTGACTCTGACGAGACACGACATCAGCATGCACAGACTGAAATATTTCTTATTTCAGCCCAAGCCCTTCATCCTACGGGCATTCAGTTTGTTGCATGGAGAGCAAATGTTTTTCTGACAAGTGTCATTTAGTGGAAAACATGGTGCTCACTTGTAAAATAACACTGACATTATTTTTTACCAGCAAAAGGAATAAAATGACAAAAGAAATTCTGTATTCAGTTCATGCCAGGGAAGCAGAAGCTGGTAAAGGAGGCCAGGGAGAGTGTGAGGCTGTTGAGACGTGTGGGGAAGCAGTGCATTGACCAGAGGAGAGAAGCCATCCAGAATGGGAAAGAAGCTACAATGGATATTCTCACACAGATACTGAAAGGAGATGGTAAGAGACACCTTGCTGTTTGAGTGAATTTCTCTGTGGTATGTTTTGCTGTGAAATTCAGGGAGGATTGTTTTGGGGATCTGAACTTGGATCTTCCTTTAAAATTGTTTTCACTCTGAAGATAGTGAGAGTTGCTTTGAAAATTCCCTGTTTCTTTGTGTTGGATCAAATATTAGTCACAAGTCACCACTGAAATGCCCACTCAGCATCCTCCCTCGATGCCACCTCAGCCAATATGTGCCAAACAGGGCAGAGCATTCTGGCTGGTCCAGCTGGGGCACAAGGGCATTTTCTAATTTCATTTTTTTTTCTATCTTGACAGCTCTGGAGGAGACTAGAGATGATGAAAACATTCTGGATAACTTTATCACTTTCTTTGTTGCAGGTTGGTAGCTATTTTAATGCTTGGGTATGTCATGTGGGAAGCTCATGTACTCATTCTTGAGCTGTCTACATGGTCATGATTAACATCCTTTCTAATCATAATTAACATCATGATTAACATCATCACTCTGTGTGATGCTGCTGCATCCAGGAGTCTCTTGGTTGGAAGACAAAGTATTACACTGGCATAGGACCAGCTGGGTGAGGTCTGAAGAGAACTCTTAATTTTCTCACAGGCAAATGATATATTGTCCTCTTTCAGTGTACCAACGCAGCAAATAATGCCAGGTTGGTGTTTTCCAACCACTGGCTTCCCACTCTGTTTTCCAGCCTCTGTCTTTCCACTGCCCACTGGGGTGCAAGGCTGTTCCTTATGGGGTTCTGGGCCTTCTGCCCAGATCCCACTAAACCACCCAGATTCCACTAAACCCCACCAAAAACATCTTTACATGTTCAATGTGTCTTTGCATCACCTCACCCACATGATTAAATGGCATTCTTGCCTAAGTAGAAGAAGGCACTGTCAAGCCAATCAGAAAATGTATGGGCTGAGTAATTATGTGAGATAGTTTGGGGTTTTTTTGTAGATTTTGCAGATCAAGATGATTTAGGTTCATAAGAAGGTGAGGTCAAAATGCTGTTTGTTAGCAAGAAAGCTGTTATTGCAGCAGACATCTTTGCAAAAGTCTGTTTTCTGTAATGCTTTAAAATAGTCCATATGTCTATCCATGAAAAAAGGGGAAAAATGTCCACATCTGAGAGTCACAAAGTGGGTGAGGTTGGAAGGCTCTTCTGGTCCAAACTCCCTGCTCAAGCAGGGTCATCCTAACACGTAAAGCAGACCTTTCAAAGAAAGATGACAAGAAGCTCTGTTTTCCCTCAAAAACAGTAAATCCTTCCTTTTTTGGCAGAACTGTGTGTCCCATAATATCACAAGGCAAATCCTGAACCTCACTGGCCCTCCTGTTAGGGAGCTCATGACCAGTAGGTGCTGCATGGAACCACTGCAGCTTTGACTTGGGCAAGATGGGTCATATCTTTGCCAGCTATGTCCTTTTCTTGTCATTGTTGAAACTCTTTATGTAGACTTTACATACCTTTTATTATTTCCTTTATTTTCTAGCATATTTAAAATAAAACATTTGGGGTTTGATGTTTAAAGCTTCCTATTCACAGTCACTCTAGTAGATCATTTTTGTATCATGTTATTATTTCATACTAACTTTTAAGCTGGTTTTTGTTATCTTTAGGTCATGAAACCAGTGCCAATCAGATGACATTTACAGTAATGGCACTGGGTCAGCATCCTGAAATACTGGAAAGGTATGTGTGCTCCAATTTTCAGATCCAGCTTGATGTTAATTAGAAGGTGAACTTAATTGTAAGGGTTATTAAAAAGATAGGATCAATAAATTCTAGCCTCCCTTCCAAAATAAACAGTTTCCTAGTACCAATATATCCAAAATGTAAAAAAAAGAAAAAAAAAGAAAAACCTTATTATGGATTGTTTCAGTTTCACCTAGGTGATTTTTTTCAAAGCCTTTATACATGCAGGTCCCAAATCCCACCTGATTCAGCTGCCTTGTATGCACATTGCCTCATTCTGATATGAGGTACACGCAAGTTCAGGAAGCCTGCATGGGAATTGTTGGCATTTTGCCTGAGGATGGGTGTTTAAGTCCAACTCAGTGTCTGGAACATAAAATAATGTAATTTATCAACTTGCCTAGCAAGAAACAGGCATCTGCATCTAACAAGTTTTAATTGACCTGCAGGGCTCAGGCTGAAGTGGATGAGGTTCTTGGTGCCAAGAGAGACGTCGACTATGAAGATCTTGGCAAGCTCACCTACTTATCACAGGTACTGTAGGAGTGAGGTAAGATACCAGGCAGAGCTGTTTGGTAGCACCTCTGACATGTCATAGAGGAGCCCCACTCTTTTAAAATTTTAAAAATGATGTTAATATTTTATCCTGATAGTGTTTGTCCCCAGAGAGTCAGCCAGCAGGTAGCCTGACACATTTGCAGCAGCCCAGACTTACTGGGAAGATGCTCCTCAAATTTACAGATTCCTTCACTGCATTCCTTAATTATTACCAGTCTGGAAGCTAGAGTAGAGTTGCATAATTCCTATCTGGTGAATCAATAGCTGTAATTTTAAGAAAGGTGTGCAGATTTGAGCCCAACTTCTGTGTGAATGCCACACACTTTCCTAATTCACGGCTCTATTTTTGATTATTGTTAAAGCATTTCCAGCTATGATCTCACCATATGCAATAAAGTGGGATTTGAGGACAGCCAAAAATAATGGCTGGGTTTTCTTATGTCAGTTTTTCATTATTCAGTCTTGAAACCCTCTTCAGTCACTATGGGGTGATGGGGGAAAGGGTTTGGTCCTAAAAGAGGTCTTGTGTATAGAAGTGCTGGTTGGTAATGAACTGCAAAGCCAGGGTTGGCTATTAGCCAGTGTTTGTGTTGCATTTACTTTTCTTACAAGAGGGGGGGACACCAGTAGTCCTCAGGAGAGTCTGAATCACAGTCTTGGCAGCTGTTATGCATAAATTACCCTGTGATTTTAGTAGTCCCCCATGATCCTTTTTGTTTTAAACTGCCCTGCTGAGGTGTGCAACAGTGTTTTACCATTTGGCATATCCCATCCCACAAATTACTGTGTTTTGATAGCAGATAGATTTCATAGGTCTATTTCTCATAAGGAAAAGGCAATTCTATGTGATTACAGAAATCAGCAGGCTTCCTTAGGCTTCTCCAAGCACCATCACAATTATACCACTCCAATTAGGATGAGGTATCTAAGCCTTTCAGTTTTAAGACAGATCACATGAGAGCTCCTCAAAGCAGACAATTTATTTAACAGCACAATCTTGGATCTGTACAATCAAAATCTTTCACCCTTGGTCAGAGCCAGTCCATCACTGGAGTATCAGAGACTATGGGACTCCTCTCCTGTTGTTCAGGCAATTCTGAATCCCTTTGTCCAGGTTTCTTTTTCATTAGTCCACTCGTGCATGCACACTGTTAATTGCATTTTGAGTGCGATGCTCATGTGCACTGTTAATTAGGTTTCACTTTGATGAAACAAGCCATTCTTACAGCTCACTGACACCAAAAGAAGTAGTCTTGTTCCATTTTTTTCTCAACATTCCCTATTCATTTTCTTTTGCCAGGTTGGTTTTTGTCTTTTTGGGGCTCTGACCTGGCTCAGCTCCTCAAGCAGCAGAAGCAGGACAAAGGCAGGAGCTGAGAGTGGGAAGTNTCTTGTTCCATTTTTTTCTCAACATTCCCTATTCATTTTCTTTTGCCAGGTTGGTTTTTGTCTTTTTGGGGCTCTGACCTGGCTCAGCTCCTCAAGCAGCAGAAGCAGGACAAAGGCAGGAGCTGAGAGTCTCATGGCAGCCAGTGCCCAGAACAGCTCATCAGGGCAGGAGACTTCACTCTTGGATATTCCCTTTGAGTTTGCTTCCTAATAATTTTTCACTTAGCTGTTCATCTGACTTGAGGTGTTAGATCTGTTCCAGGATCTCTTCTGGGTTTTGTGTCTTTTTCTCTCTATTTTACCAGCTGTAAGAAAGAACCAGGCCTGAAGGAGCTGACTTAGCCATATATTTTGCCCACAGGAATCCAAGGTAGATAGACCAGCATCCATTTCAAAAGTCAAAATCTCCCATTTAGCTAAAGTGAAAGGAGGCCACAGGGAGGTAATTAGTTTTATTTCTGCTTCCAGCAGTGTGTGAACTAACTGATCTCTTGTGCTTTTTGCTGCCACAGGTTTTGAAGGAGTCGCTGCGGCTGTACCCGCCCGTCTCGGGGACGCTCCGCAGGCTGGAGAAGGAGCTGGTCATCAACGACATCAGAATTCCTGCAAACACCACAGTCTTTGTGAGTCCCATCCACCAGCAGCAGCTTTTAGCTGCCCCAGTTAATCCAAATGTTGCAGACCTGTGGATGAGAGGGCCAAAATCTTCCCTGTGCATATCTGTACTGGCTTCTCTAAAATTTTGACTAAAATTGGGGTATGAATTAAGACTCTCAGTTGGGACTGGAGAGTGGAAGTCATTTATGATTTTATACCTCTGACAGCAAAGAGGCATTTTCAGTGTGTTGCTCCTGACTAACAAAAATACACTCTTTCTT
Organism: Urocynchramus pylzowi; assembly: GCA_013397555.1. Taxonomy (NCBI): domain Eukaryota; kingdom Metazoa; phylum Chordata; class Aves; order Passeriformes; family Fringillidae; genus Urocynchramus; species Urocynchramus pylzowi. The sequence goes on from VZRH01006015.1 coordinate 1,355,399, forward strand.
GCCAGCTCAACACTTATGTAATGGGAAGGATGGAAAAGTTTTTCAAGGATCCGCTTACTTTTGATCCAGATCGATTCAGCAAAGATGCACCTAAGTGAGCTTCTTTTTACTCCTATGTTATTAAATATGTATTAAGAAACCATTACAGGAAGAGATTTTAAGGCAAAGAAAAGTAGAATAAAACTATTTTTCCATTCCAGTATGAGTAACACTAAATCATCCAAATGTAAGTAGAGAGCAATAATGCACAGCTTTTGTTCAAGAATTCTTTAGACCACATGTTACCTTACAAAAAAAAGACCATTGTTATTGTTATTAGATGTTTATATTGAGGTCAAAGCTTTGGGCCCAAACCAGGTTGAATATTTGCCTTAGTACACTGCAAGCGTTTAATGTGTGACAGCCCTGGTCCCAGGGTGCTTGAAATGTCTCCATATTAGACAGGGGAGAAGGGGCTGAGGGAGAGAAGATGCTGGTCATCCACGTGGGCAGGCAGCCTAAGTCTAGTCAGTGGTCAGGAGTGCAATAGAAGGATCCAGTGACTAAACAGATGCAGAGATCAGCACCACCTACTTCATGAGTCAGGAGTTTTCCTTCAGCCTAGAATTAGTCTGGTCTCCTAAACCAAACACCCCCTCACTCACATGGTTCAGAGCTGCCCAAAGGAGCAATAATTGGGTGGGCTGGGATGTCCTCATGACAAGCTGAAGAGCATTTAGAGTGTGCTTGACAGCTTTGAAATAAGGCTGGCGTGCATCAAAGCAGCTCTGGCAGCTGAGCCATGCTGTAAAGAGAGGTGACAAGGAAGTGTGCTGCTGAGCTGTATTGCTGCTCTGAAGCAAAAAAGAGTTAATTTAGAGACTGCTTTAACAAATCCAATAGGTGAGGGGATATTCAGACCATTTCATTGCTGCTGTGATGAAATATTTGCTTGTTTCTTTACAACCAAGTTGTCAGAGTGACAATTTTGAACATTTTCTTTGCAGGCCATATTACTGCTATTTCCCATTCTCTCTGGGACCCCGATCCTGCATCGGGCAGGTGTTTGCACAGGTGAGTAGAGGCCTGGAACAACACTTGGTTAGCAAGCACTGGGCCAGCTCAGGGTGTGCTGACCATGGGTGGTGGTAGGCACCAGAGGCCACACTGATGCCCTGTGCACTGCCCCTCTTCTCCTCAGAGGGAAGATCTCCCCCCCTGCCCATGACAGGCATGTCTCTCAAATGCTGTCACAAGAGCAGACATCCATGCAGCCAAGGTATCTGCAGGGAGGAGCAGCAGGCTGCACTCCCTCCAAACTGTCCAGGCCAGCCTGCTCAATCCAAACCCCTTAATGGGAGTCACAGTCAACATTCCTTTGCCAGCCAAGGTCAGGCACACAGGGGATGTGCAGGGGGTCTTGGGGATCATCTCATGGCTGCCACTGACAGAATCAAGGCAGGGAAAACATCAGCTGGAGGAGGACACAAGCCAGAACTGGCACAGAGAAGGTGAGGAGGGGGCTACATGGACAGAAGGAACAATTTAATGTGTGTGAGCATGGCAGAGAGCATTTCAGGACAGCCAGAGGCCAGTGCTTTGGGTCTGTGCTGTGAGCTCATCTAAGCACCAGTGCTCAGAGTGCTTTAGTTTTACAGTCTGACTTCCAAAATGTGTTTAACACATAAGCAGAAAGACTGATCTTAGTGCCTGTCAGTTGTCTTCAAATCCAGAAGTCCCAGGTTTCCTGCCCAAACTCAACCAGCTGCATTAACAGAATAACATTTAACTTTTAAATCTCTGTATTGACAAAGCAGTATAAGATGGTAGACTGACTTTAAGCAGCTGCAGTCCAAGCTGTATTTGCTGTCACTGACTTCTGTTTTCTTCTTAACAGATGGAGGTAAAAGTGGTGATGGCAAAGCTGCTGCAGAGGTTTGAAATACAGCTGGTGCCAGGACAGAGTTTTAAACTCATAGAGGCTGGAACCTTAAAGCCACTAGATGGAGTAATATGTAAATTAAAGCCAAGGAGCTCTGCAAGAGGTTGCCAGGCATGACTGCTCAGGGAGGGGAGCATGGCATGCTACTGCTACTGTTTCTTCTAATTTTGAAGATCTTGATACTAATCAAAGGTTAGACTTTGTAGACGCCTTTAGAGGATTACTAGACTGAAATTATTTCTAACCTTCCTCATAATTTACTGAAGAAAACCTTACAAGAATCAATCTACTGAGCATCTTCAATCTGGAAGTGTACCTGGAATTGCCAAGTTTGTTCTTTTCCCTGAGGGGCTGTTTGATTATGACCAGACTTGGAAAAGAACATCCTTTCACTGGAGTATCCCTGGAGTGGCACACAAACTTACACTCCAATCCCAGCTCATGGTTTCCTCTAAGCTTATATGCAACACAACATGGTCTAAGTAAGCCCTTGTTTGGGGAGTTTCTTACTTACACAGTGAAATCAGAAAAGAGTAGAGCATAGATTTGGGCTGAATTTAGGAAGAGATATTTGGAGATAGTCTCTTGGTCAAAGCAATTTTTCTATCCCTGCTCCAAATGTGAATAACAATTCATAGGAACAATCTGAAAAAAAAACTCAAAAAAATCAGAGTCCGAGGCCACTAATTTTTTCCTGATGCTACTGCCTGATTTTTATTCAGTCTCTCTGCTTTTCTTTTGATATAATGCAAAGCATAGATTCCCAGTCCACACTGTAGAAAGGGACTATCCTGCTCCCTCCTACCTCTCCACACAGCCTGTGCTCATTCTTCTGAGACACTCTTCTTTGTGGGGAAAGTCTTGCTGTGTTTATTCTAACCTGGATTTTCCCCATCCTGTTTGCCACAAAGCTACAGTAACTCTTAAACTAGATGGTCTGGTAGGTACAGGAGGGCTGGAAATAAGTGTCTGAACTAAATGCTGCTTAAAATGGTGTTGCCACTGAAGAAATGTGTCTGCAATTTGAGCCAGAGACAGGAGAAGGAAGGTCCTGAATCCCCTTCTTCTGCAGATGTGCCTGAATAGCTCACTGCATGTAGGCTTGCAGCCAGGCTCTGCCAGGGAGAAAAAACTGTCATTTGGAAATGCTGCCTTCCAGAAATGTGGATACCTAATAGGAGTTTGGGCCTCCTCTATCATGAAATACAGAAAATTAAAGGCATTTGATGCTGCCACTTTTGTTTCTTATCTTCCTGAATTAAAAGGGCAAGAACAGGTTCCTGTGGTGGTTTCCATACCAGGAGAGTAACATCCCAGAGTTTTCCCTGACTTTGCTGCTGTTGTGCACCATCTCCTTCAGTGCAGCAGTGGGATAGCAGGCCCAGAAGGTTGATGCTGCTTTTGAGAATACAATCAACACCTCACAGTGTAGTAATATGACTTTCACCTGGGGTACCAATACCTGTATTGCAAGGGAAGGTTTAGTCCATCTATCAGTAGACCAGCTCTTCAAGACCTCGTGCTGGAAATCTGATTATATCCTCCTAGATATTAATGAAATCTCATTGGGAAGACTGAGGACTCTTCAGCTGGATGTGTGTTCCCAGGAGCTGATGCAATAGGGAGTGGGATGTTCCATGCCAGGCAGACTGGATGTGCTGGTGGCATAACAAATGCCTGAATCCTGGGAATATGTCAAAGGCAGGGCAGTATCTCTGTGCTGGGGGAGGGGGGGGAAAGCTGTGACAGGAGTGGCACATGCTGTGAACAGCACACAGACAGCTCGACAAACACTGGCAAATTGTGTTGTGGAAACGTGAGATGCCACCACACCAGGGCTCTGCTCAGTGCTACCAGCTGAGATTCCTTAGTTGCACACACCTGACTGCCTTCTGCCACCTCTGCAGTGAGGTCAGGCACCTCCAAGGAGGGCTGAAGGGGGATGCTAGCGTGTTAAAATTCTGCAGTGAGTTCTGTCAGCCCTCATGTGCCCAAGACCACAGCTTCCTTTGTGCTTAGCCTCCTCAGAGGATACTCTTCCTGCTCTCTTTGCAAGCCCAAAAGCCATCCAGCTCTTACAGGACCACAGGCCCAGGCCTTGCTCTTTTTCCTATATCCAGGAGTATCTCCTGTCAGGCTGATGGCCTCCCAGCAGATGGCAAGCACTCATTGCTGATGCACCCAACAGTAGCAGCACTCCTCAGCCTTCACAGCTCCTCTCTTAAGTCAGGCTGTCCTTGTACCAGTGGAGGAGATGGTGGCCTGTGGGGCCTTGCAAATGCCTGCAGTGTTCTCATGGTTTCATCCTGCACCTCTAGCCACGAGGTGATCCTTTGTCTGACAATAAAAAAAAAAAAAACAAACCCAAACAAACAAACCAAAAAAAACCCCAAACAGAGCAGGTTCAGGAAAGCTGCTTCCTTGTGCCCTATATGCCAACTGGGTGCTTGCATCAGCTTTGTTAAACCCTGTTGAGAAACCTCAGACCAGAAGTGCCTAGGGAGACAGCTGTGCCTGCCATGGGCTGTAAAAAACACCTGGAAGCTGCAACTGTCTTGGACACCACAGAAAAGGACAGTTTTTCTTCCTGCTGGGGAAGAGAAACATTATTTCAGTTCTAGTGCAATCATTATTGCACCAAGCCCTTGGCCAGGGTTCCTGGCTGGTAAGGCAAAAAAGCAGAGCAAGGTCTGTCTCCCTAGTTCACTTGCTTGTAGGAAGGTGTCATGGTTTGGTATCATACCTGCATGTAACTTTCTTCTTATCCTTTTCCTGGCTCTTGGGGAATACAAAGAGAAATCTGGAAATGGCTGGTGGGGTGGTTTGTTCCTGGGTGCCACCCAGGCATGGCCACACACAGGCCAGTGTTGCATGCCTGGAGGCTGGATGCAAGAAGCTTTCTCAGTTGACATGGAAGTGCAAAGCCAGGCTGCTCAGGATGGCTCCTGCCCCTGCACTCTGCAGGTAAGTGCCTGCCTTCCAGCAGCTCCTCTGGCTTTCACCCTGCCTCAGATGTGCACACTTGCAGCTGGACAGGAACTGTCTGGAGGCAGCCAGGAGCTCAGCTGGCAGGAGTCAAGGTAACTGCTGCCCTCAAAGGCGAGGGCACCAGTGATGACATGTACTCCCAAGAGTCTTTATTAGAGCTGTCTAAGTCTTCCTCCTGTTCTGAAGTGGCTGCTGCAGGTTTCTTTGATCCCTCTCCCAGACCTATAAACTCCTGGCCTCCCTCTTCTGGACTGATGCCCAGAACTTTCATGTACGTGCTCAGAATGAAAACTTTTCCCCCAGGATTTCTCCCCAGGTTTTTCATGCTAACCCAAGAGCTTGATCCTATCCCTTCTAGATCAGTGTCATAGACAAGAAACAGGGAAATGCTGCTGCCTAGATCTCTTGGGATAGGAGGGAACCAGCTAGAGAAATTGTACCCAGAGGTGTCTGTCTTTCAGAAGGCAAACACTTTCAGTGTTGGCATGGGAAAATGGGATGCTTTCTCACCCCAGTTAGTCTAGAGCACAGGAGACTCCCAAATTTTCATTTACACTTCATGTACAGACTCATCACATTTTGAGAAAGGAGCCCAGCTAGCATTAGTGCCAGGACAATTTTTCATGAGAGGAATCTCATTCCAGCCCTTACAGGAAGCCAGAAAAAGCTAAGAAGCATGGGATTCAATCCCACTTCTTGAAATTATAGCACAGTCTGTTATTTTCTGAACAGTGGACAGCCTTCTGCTCCATCTATAGCCTGTAAAGGAATGAACATAGATAAGAAAGTGTAAGATACTGGTGGGCCTAGGGGAGCACACAGGTTAACCATATGTGGATTTGCACTTGGAGGGGTTGTATGATGAGAGCTGCAACAGGAGGCCTTCCCTGGATTTAAGCAGCCTCTCTGCTGAGACCATACAATCACAAAGCAGATATCTGATATCAGATATCTGATATCAGATATCAGATAACATGTACCCATCTGCTCCACACAGTGCTCACATGCTATCAAAGGCAATAAAGCCAGGCAGAACCCTCCAAGGAACTAAAAGACACTCAAATGTCCACATACTCCACTGCTACATCCCTGCTGCAGCACTTTGCTGTGTTTCCCATTTCAGGTGTCAGCTGTGTCAAGCAAGGCCACCTCTTGTGCCATAGCCTGCAATAAAACTTGCACAGCAGAGCCATGGTCTTGGCAGGAATCCTTAAGTGCTACTGTAAAGCAAGTAAATAATAATTGTTATTTTTTATGTATCTGTGAGTCTTCTCTAATAGGTCTTGATACTATTACAGTGCTGAGGACAGGCTGAAATTAGATAATAGTACACACAGCTGGCATCTATTCCCTTGGAAACACAGGTAAAAATGGATTTAATACCTCTCCAGTGACAATGAATATTCATTAACATGACACAGATGTATACTTGATTTGAAAATAAGAACAGTAATTAAAGAGCTATTAAGGTTAAAAAGCAACAAAGGAAATTCAGCTACTGAAAGAGCTGTTCTGGGATCAGCTTCTAACCTGTCTGTGCATGGGTAAGCACAGGAGGCCTGAGATTTTCCACTTGATTATTTTACATGTAGGCAGACCGTTTATTTTGCCTTCCCTCCCAAACTCTGCCATCTGGAAATGACCTGAGTTCAGAGTTCATTTCTCCTGCTCTCTTACTGAACAGCTGTGCTCTGCTGAGGCACTTTACTCTGTCTCATTGGCTGCTCCAGTGGTATTGAACCAACAAGAAGTGAAAGGGAAAGTTTCTGCAGGCTTTTGGGAAGGAAGATATTTAAAAGTGATCATTTATATACTTTTTTTTTTTTATTAAAACAGCCTTGGGGATCAGCAGTCATGATAGCTGACTTGCTGTAATCTCTGAAAATCTCTATCCCACTGGCTTTGACATTAAAGTTGAATTTCTTAGGGATGTTTCACAAAGGTTCCTTTGCAGGGGTGACTTGCAGCTGTGACCCAACTGTGCACACAGAGTGTTATGAGTGAGTCAGGAGAGAGGTATTGGCACTGCTGTGCATGGAAGGGGGAAGATGGAGCAGATGTGTCCAGAGGTCCCACTGCTTGATCACAGCCAGGGCACACCCTGTGCAGTGTGTCACACTGCGTGCCAGCGGGTGACCTGCCAGAAGCTGCAGGCTCTCAGTGGGGCTGTGTCACTGGGAACAGGGCAGCAGCACCCTCCACCCCCAAGTGTGCCACGCATCACCTGCTCCCTCTCTGGGAAGGGTCTAGTGGCTAGTTATGCCACTGAGAATGGTAGGGCAGAAAATGAAGCAGACCAGGTGGAGAGGCAGACCATTGTTTTAATTTCCAACCCGGTAGCATAAACACTAATAAAAAAGTGAATCCGCCCATTTGGCTGGTGTTTCAGGCTGCTCAGTGAGGAGAGTTAACTGCGTATTGCCTAAATTAAAAGCAGACAACCTGCATCTGCTTTTGCCCTAAGCTAACCTGACTGACTTTCTGCACAGCAGAGCCCGGTGCAGACACGCGTCTAAAACCAGTGGCAGAGTCGCGGCAGAGACCTGTCCTGCTTCTCGCACCCGCGTCGGAAACTCCTTCCTGTCCCGCGCAGGTCCACCTGTGTCACAGAAGGCAACCCTGAGCTGTGTCACCACGCCGATCGATCTCATCGCCTCACAAACAAACGATAAATGTGTGTTTTCTGCCTGCACTGGCTGGTTTTGCTGGAGGACAGGTTTGGTTTGAATTTTTTTTCCCCTGGAAAAAATTGCAATTCCGTGCTTAGGCAGTGTATTGCTGATTCAACCTAATAGGGTTTATCCTTCTAATAAGAGAAACTGCCAGCGTTTGCTCTTCTTAGAAACCTAACCTGAGAGTTTTGAGCGGCAGGGAAACGTGATATCCCAGTTCTCAGTGATTTTTACCCGTCGTACATCCCTCGGCTGTAATCTGCGGTACCCTCTAGCAGGGCTGGCGAAATTCACGCCGGTGAAACCCGCGTGTTCTGCTATAAACAGCCGTCTTTGGAGCGTGGGCAGGTGTCTGCGGGGACGTGCCGCTCGCACCCGGCAGCCCCGCTTCCCAGCCCGGGCCACCTCCTCCAGACCCACCAAGGCTGCGCCTCCGCCGCCTCCCCTCCCTGGGCGGTCCGTGCCGCCGCTGCCC
>VZRH01006015.1:1363962-1382841 GCA_013397555.1 Urocynchramus pylzowi
CGGGGGAATCGTTGCCGGGGCCGAGCCGGTCCGCCCGCGGTGCCCGCGCTGTCCTCGGGCGGCCGGGATCTGCTGGCGTTGGCAGCGAGGTCGCCCCGACCGTGGCCTCTGCTCTCCCGCAGCTGCACGGCCAATGCTATGACAACAGCGGAGATGCCGAGCTGCGGGTCACAGCCATGCTGGAGCTGGGATCCCCGCTGGAGATGATTCAGCTCCTGCAGACCCCCTGGGAGGAAAGATTTAAAGTAAGAAAACAAAGCAAAGGAGTTTTTTCAGTAGCTTTTAGACCACAAACTGGGCAAACCGGCGAAGGGCCGGTGGTGACCGCTGGGACAAACGGAATTCTCCTGCTGACACTCTGTTTGATCCCGCAAATTGTCTGTAAATCGTTTCCTTTTCATTCCTTTAAAATCACATTAACACAGCCCTAGCTTGGTGTCTCACGGTTAATTTCTTTCTCCATAGAGCGGTGTTAAAAGAACTTCATCTGAGAGGAGATAGACACAAAATCGTACCCGGTGCAGGGGCGGTGGTTAATAACTTCTATTACACGATAAAGTTAGTTTTGCCTCTATATTGCCTAGACATATATATATATATGTGTATATATATATATGTATATATGTATATATATATATATGTATATGCAGAAGGACTTTGGTCAAGATGCCCCTCGGCAACCCTTGTCTGACTTGGGAAAGCCACATCACCATGCTCCAAGTCTTCTGTGGTTTGCTGTGTGTTACCTGTTCTAGGCAACAAGCTGAGCAAGCTGTCCCTCACCGTGTGTTTGTGTGGTGTTTCTGATTTTGGCCCTTTAGGAATTATTGTAGTAAAATCGCCACTAAATTGCTTTCCTCCTGCTGTAGGTGCTAGGATTGCAGCCCTTCTAGTGAGATCTACCTCATCTCCTAGGCAAGCATCCTGCACAGGGACCCATATGCTCCCCAGGAATATAAATGACTTGTGACATGGCACTTACTTTGGTTATAGCTTGTTTTACAGTTTGCCTCAGGGGCTCAGATGGGTGTTCAATACTACTTGTTTGGGTGCCAGGAGGAAAAAAAGCATCATGTAAAAAAGCAAGGGTATCCCAGTGTCATCAAGAAATGCTTTGGGCAAAATAAAAGCACAACAAAAGTCCTGAAATAAAATTTCTGTCTGCATGTGGTCCTGAATGTTGAAGGAGCCTTGGCATCTGAGCCAGAGGGGGAGTGTGGCAGCCGCTCGCTCAGCCGTGGGACGCAAAGCTGGGATTCTAATGATTGCTTCCCTAAACAAGTTAAAATAGCATCAGGGCTTCCACAGTCATTTCTCTTGGCTTGGGGAGTTTTACTTTCTTCAATTCCATACTGGCTTCCACATAGGTTTCCTAGCACCTCATCTTCTTAAGCACGCCAAAGTCTCCTGTAAGAAGCCCATGATGCTGGATTAGCTGGTGGTAAGGTTTGGTATGGTGGCGTTAGAGCTTTTAACAATCTCTTGACTGCAGAAGACACTAACTCAGAATTTACACTGGCACTGTCTAGTCCTGTTTCCTAATTAGGGTGTCTAAACATATGGGATTCCCTTGTTATGAGCCACATCAGATACCAGGGATCGTGCGAGCTGTTCCAAGGGAAAAATCCCTCGCGCCTGCACAGATCGCTATCGGCAGTGGCGAGCGGTGACGTGGGGCTGCCTGGCACACCTAGCTGAACATACAACTTGTCTGATGCCAGGGCTCCTGATACTGAATGAAAGCTGCTGCAAATAGCTGCTTGAGCAAAGTGCTGGTGCAGTATAAATGCACTCCTCGAGCTCTGGTTTGTTTAAAAATAATTTACTGGTTCGTAAAGCTTTCTGCTGGGTCAGGTATTGTCTGGCCTTTCCCTGCTGCCAGAAAGTTGTCATAAAAGCAAAAAAGCTGGCAATGAATACATTGCAAGCCTTGACTAATTCTTCAGAATCATGATTGTGTGACCAAATTCATACTGCTGAGGGATGCAGCAAGGCATGAATCTGGTATTAATGACCACGGAGCCTCAGTCTGGATTGAGCAGCATGGGGGAAGGGAGGGGAATCTATTAATTTTATGCCAGACTGGGAAAAACCCTTCTGATTTCAGCTAGCAAATCAATATAGGTCCTGAAACATGAAGACTGCTATTGTTTTCCTCACAGCTTTCTCCTCTGGCTCTTCTAACTGCAAATGTCTCTTTTTGTGTACACACATTTTTAAAAAATGTTGCTAAACTACTTACCAGTCAAATCCTGTGGCAATGTTGATAATAAATTTTGTAGCATACATATAATTACCTTTTAAGTTCTGTGTGCCTTTTTTCTCTTGTAATTTAATTGAATGCCCTCCCCTTTGTTCTACTTCCAATTTAATAGCTGTTTTTCATCTGTTTTTTTCCATGCATATTCATCTTCTCTTTCTCAGATTTGCCTGAGTCTTGTGAAACTGCTGTTTTACTTGGCACATTCCCCCCTGGGTTCAATAGCCCTCTTGGATTTCCAGCCAAGGCAGTTTGTTATGGTGGATGGAAACCTAAAAGTGACAGACATGGATGATGCCAGCACCGAGGAGCTGTCTTGCAAGGAAGATAATGACTGCACACTCGACTTCCCTACCAAAAGTTTCCCTCTCAAATGCTCTGTGGCTGGGAAATGTGAAGGAATAAATGAAAAGAAGAATCTGTTCAATGCCTATCGGTATGTCCAGCTGTGCAGGGGAAGATTTGGGGTGGTTGAGCTCACGCCCTACCTCTGGCACCTTGTTCTTCTTCCACACAGTGGCTCCCCTCACCTCTGTCAAAGGGTAGTTAAGGATCACTTTGAAGCAAGTTATTTTCCTTATAAGGCAGGAAAATAGTGTAGTTGTTGTCTGGTGAGAATGGAGGCATCTTTCTTCTGATGCTCCCTTTCCCCAACGCCCTTTAAAGACTTGCCCCAGAGCTTGCACCTGTAAATTTGCTGTTTGCCAATCAAGCCCTGGTGCTTGATATGCATGGGCTGTGCTTGCTGAAAGCAGTGGCAGTGCAGGCTACCTGCAAAACCCCACCAGTTTTGAGTCCCTGTTGTTGGGAACAGGCTGGCCAGTGCTTCCTTTCATCTCCAAATCTGCCTGTGGGCTCCTGTGGGAGAGCAATGGGGCAGGTAACAGGCAAGGGGCTGAGGCTGCTGCAGCACTTGGTGTAGGCCATCAGCTGAAAATGCAGGGACTTTTCCTCACCACTGGTACTTGGCAGGTCACGTCCTGGAGGGAAGCCTTGGCAGCTGGATATTTACACAGAAGGACGTAGTAAAAGAGCCTGGATTTCAGGATTCAGTGCTAAAGGGTAAATCCCTGCATAGATTATTGTAGCCTTTCTGTTGCACTTGTCTCTTGTGCACTTGTTCCCTAGGACAGGAATTTTGTTCAATGGTCAGGAAATGAGTCATCCTGACTTTTCAGGGGCAATAAGAAGGTCAAACCTTTTGAAGGGCAAGAGAAGGATCTTGTATGAGTCTTCTTGTATACAGGTTTTTTTTTTTTTTTTCTGGTGGGAAATACATTGCTTAGCATACAAAAATGGCCCAGGGGAATGAGGGGAAGTTTTGTTGCACGAAGCTTTGCAAGGTAGATTTCATGCAGCAAGGACCAGGCTTTCAGCCCAACTCTCAGGAACCATCTGAGGCACCAAGGTGTGCTCAAACATAACTTTGTAACCAAAGCAGACTTACTAGTTGCATGTAGATAATCAAGTCACGGGAAAATGTAGATAACTTAATCACCAGGGAAATGAAGGCACTCTATTCTAATCAGCCTGTGGGATTTTTTGCAGGTATTTTTTCACCTATCTTTTGCCACACTCTGCACCACCAGCTTTGCGGCCCCTTTTGAGTGATATTCTGAATGCAACAGGTATCAGCTAATATTCGTAAACTTATTTATTAGAAGTCTCTAAATGGTATTTCATGGAATTGCTTATCTTTGTCATCCTTTTTCTTAAATGTAGGTGATTTACGATATGGAATAAATGAAACCCTGAAAGCTTTTGAAAAGGTTTTACATCTGTACAAGTCTGGGCTCTATCTTCAGAAAAGACCCCTTCTTTTAAAAGGTAGTTGATTTTGAATACTCTAAGTAACTACTGAGGGAGTAAGGCACTTGGTAACTGGTCAAATTCGGATCTCCCCTGCATTTAGGCAGTTTATAGTCACTAGAAAAAGCACCAAAAGTGTCTTTTTTGAGCAGGCTTTTGTGGTTTTTTTGTTTCCATGGGAGCTATGCATGGTTGTACTGCTTTGCAAAGTAAAAGCAGTGCAGACAATCTGCATGGACATGTGTTTGCACTGCTTCTAAATACTCTTCTCATAATGAACATCAGTGTTTCAAGAGAATGTATTTGGGATAGCAAACTGAGCGGCTCCTGTCTTGGGATATCCTTATCCTTTGGACCAACAGGTCAGTTTTCTGGGCTGATGTTCAAATTTCCCGTTTGACTGTGTGGCTTCTGTCTGCTGAGCACAGGTTATTGTGGGAACATAGAGTGGGGAGATGACAGCACCAAGATGAGTGTGGCAGGGTACTGGGAGCCTTGGTGGCCTCTAAGTTCCTTTTCTCTGAAGATCATTCTATTGGGCCTGTGGATGGATAAATGTGCCTTTATGAGGTGCATTCCTCTGAAAAGGACCCATTCAGTGGTAGAGATGAGGCTGATCAAAAGGAAGTTTCAAAAATCCAGCGGTAACTGTGGCTTGCGTTTTCCTGAGCATTCACATGAGGTGGTGGGTGATGGTGGCTTGCAGAAGGAAATCTCTTTACATGTGAAAGAGTTATAATTTGCACTGTTATGAACAAAGATATTTCATAATTTGCATGGAAGGACCAGCAGCTTTAACAGGAATTACTGGTATTTTCCAACACCACCTGTCTATTGGCTTCGCACTGTGCCAAAATGATCACCATCCTAGAGGTGTGGGAAGGTGGGGAGAGACTCTTAGCAGTCAGTGAACAATAGCCTGAGCAACACCTGCTCAGGCTTGTCAGGTCTTTTGTCAGGTCTGCTTGTCAGGAGCAGGATCTGGCCTCCCTTTCCCCCAGTGGGGTTCCTCAGTCTCCTGTTTCTGTGGGTGGCACCACGATGGGTGGGTCAGTCTGTGCCCCATGTAGCTTGGTGCTGGATCTGTGGTGAGCTTCTGCTGTTGAGGCTGGGGTGTAGGAGAGGCTATTTTGAGGTTGGCTTCTCCAGGGAAAACATGGAGGGCCTGTGGCTTTGCACAGCAGCCTCCTCCTCTTACCCACCCCTGCGGTGGCACCCCTCTCCCTTCATCCTTGAGACCTCTGACCCCTCTCCTGCACCTGTGGGGGAATTGCTGTCCTGTGCTCCACTGCAGAACCAGAGAGCAAGATTTGGGTTTCTTTTAGCTTTGCAGCTCCTCCTCACTCCACCTTGGCAGGTCAGTTCAGTCTGTCAGCATTGCAGTCCTTTTAAGAGTTCCACTGATGAAGTGTGTAGTGTAACTAGTCTCTGCAAGTGCACCTGGAGTGTTTCCCTAGACACCCTCTTTCTGTCCCCAGACTACATCTCCCTGAAGGGGTTCCGAACGGTGGAAGGAGAAGACTACAAGTGCTGGCCCTCCTACAGCCACCTGGGCTGCCTGCTGTCCGTTCACAGCGCCGAGGAGGCCGCTGCCATTTGTAACTCCCACCTGCAGTGTCAAAGCTTTATTGTCACCCAGCACAGGACATGGACAGGTGAGCTTGGGCAATGTGGCAGGAGGCTGCCACGTGCTGCTGCTGCCTTCCTCCATAGTGCCTTGAGCCTACAGGCACATAGAAAAGCTGCCTTCCTTATTCTCAAGCTCAGATGGCTGCCACTGTGGGCATCCAGAAATCCCCTGAGTGTTTGTAAGGAGACACAAGAGCAATTATGTTCTCCCTCTGCACCTTTTTTCCTCTACAAATTTTGCTCAGGACTGCCAGGTATGAGTTAAACACTTACTCATTTCTTGCAGAGATGGCTTCACTTTGGTGTTAGGCTAAACAATCCCTGTGGTATGTATAGTTTGCAGAGCTGTGGGGATTTGAGAGATGAAAGAAGCCGTGTAAAAGAAGGTGGTTACTATTGTTATAATTAAAAGAATCATAGCTTACAAGTTGTTATCCCCTTTATCAAAACTAAAGCCCCAAGCCAAGGGATTTCCAGAATGTCCCTGTAATTAGCTCTGATTATAGCCTCTTACAGTTAGCCTGTTTTCAGAATTATTTTAAATTACCTCATTTAGCTGACACTTCAAGCGTGGGCTCAATTGTTTCTTGAAGTAAAACACTAAAGGAGGTAAATGAGTGTTTTCACTCACAATGGTGCTGAAGAATCATGTTTTGTCGGCTCACATGACATTTAAAAAAAAACCCTAAACTACCAAAAATGCAGCCTTTCTGAGGGCTTGTGTGCAACTGGCATGTGGCAAACTAGTTACATAAGAGTGCTTACATGGATGCAACATAAATCTCTTTGAGCCACCGAGTTTCACACCAGCAGTGGATTGTGTGAGTTGTGCCTAACACAGCACATCTGGCTTCCTCACAGGGCAGCTGTTAGTGCTGTGTGTAGTGCCTGCCTGGAAGGAATCCTGCTCCAAACCACGGTGAGGATGCAGGAGAAGCACGTGGGACAAGGACACTTTCTGCAGTGCCTTGCTAGGGTGCTGATCCCTGACGTCCTGCACCATGCCTGAGGTCTTCAGCGTTTCCCTTCCTGACTTTTTTCTTCCTTGCAGTTTCATGGCTCATCTTTGCAGCCAAAGATGCCAGAACTGTGTGGCTGAAATGCCAAGTGCCTAAGTTTGCCAGCTGGATTAATGAGTGCTGTGGGAACGTGCTGGTCTCTCCTAGGGCTGCTTGGTAAAGCAAAGCAAGATGTAAAAGCCTCTGGGTTTGGATGATGCATTCCTTGTGCACACTCTGAGCATCTGGAATTTACTGGGAGTGTAAAACACATCTATGGCAGGGCAGAGTGACCCTCCATTGAGCAAGCAGTGTGTTCCTGAGCCTTTTGCAATAAATAGCCTGGGTCAAGGTGAACCTCTCTCCTCTATTAAACTTGCATTTTTATTTCCTTTCCAGGACGCCCACTTGCCTCATTTCAGAGTAGCTGGACTGATTTAATACCGGATACCAACGCTGTAGTCTATATTAAACGGTCTGCTTCCTCAGGGGAAAGACTTTAAAGACAATGAGATCACATAAAATGATCCTGGGAGGAACAAACTGCTGGGGAGAATTTCATCTGCTGGAAAGAATGACATATTTTATTTTGCTTTGGGATGGGATCTCCCTGCCAGCTCAGATAGAGTCAAATGCTGCTGTCTCCTTGATCAAAGCTCAAATTTCTCATTGCTGCTCCACTAGCTTCTTTTCTGTTCCCACACTGCTG
Organism: Urocynchramus pylzowi; assembly: GCA_013397555.1. Taxonomy (NCBI): domain Eukaryota; kingdom Metazoa; phylum Chordata; class Aves; order Passeriformes; family Fringillidae; genus Urocynchramus; species Urocynchramus pylzowi. Next base: position 1,371,368 of record VZRH01006015.1, read on the forward strand.
TTCCACATAAATGGTCTCAGTTTTAGTCAAAAGTTGCTAGACTGTGCAATACTTAGCTTTGCTGCTTTAGCCAGCTTCTCAGCCAAGAAATAGAAATAGCTGCAAGGGATCCAGCTTGGGTAGGCTTAGTTATTTCAGTCACCTCCAAAAATCTACAGATAATGCACTTTGGAGAAGGCAACGGCTCTTTCTGCAGCTAAAAACTGGGTTTTCTTACTACTGCAAGTGTAAAGGACTGGATTCCAGTGATGAGGCCAAGGTTGCAGGGTTGGTATCCATAACTGGAGGTTGATGATGGGGGTGGTCCTCCAAGGAGGGTCCTGATTCAGTTCCTTCCAGTGCAGGGGAGGGAAGTGGTGTATAGGTCAACACTGAATCCAAATATCTGTGTTCTTAGATGCAGGATTTGGGGTTGATCCTATGTGATTTCTAATACCAGCTCCCATGTATCAACCTTGAAGGTTTTTCTCTGTTACTTTCCATGAAAGAACGAGACATTCAAATTATTTATATGTAAGGTGTGACTTTGTATGATAAAGAATGACTGTTTATTCAAAGCATGCTGTAAGAAGTTTTTTTTTTCTTTAATTGCCTAAGTCTTTACTGTAACCAAATGAAGAAATGCCAGTGTTTCCTACCTTCAGCTCACCTAGCATCATTACCCACTCCTGAGGCCAGCCTGTGAGTGCTCCAAGCAGTGTATGAATGTTCCTGAGCCCCCTTGAACCCTTAGGTCTTGAAGGACACTGTGGCTGTACTTGCAGGCTTCTGAGGAGAGAGGAGACTGTGTGGTCCCAAGAGCCTCCTGCTACTACCCTTTACTAAAATTGTAGATGTGGCCTCAGAAAAATAGCTGGGATCAGTATCATTTCAGACTGTAAGAGATGACAGTGTAATGTGCCACTGCTGGGAGTCCCTGGAAGCAGTGACTATCCAGGACCTCTTCTGTAGCACTGTCTGGAAAGCCTGAATCACCACTGACCTCGTGCCTCCTAGGGAAGGTCCCTGGCTTTGTGCAGGGGAGCCACACTACAGCCTCAGCTGTGGTGCCACATTGTTTTCTGCTTGTCCCACACAGGAAATTGCAGCTTTTGACACGGGTATCCACCGTGTAGCCATTTCCATGTGGGACCTTGTGGCAGCTGGGGATGAAGATGCTGGAGCTCTTGCCTGGAGTCGTGCTGTGTTTTTGATGGTCTCTCCTGTTTCCTAGTGCAGGAGCCCAGCTTTCAGCTCGTTAGTACTCATTAACCCACAGCAGTGCCTCTGTGGTGTCTTTCTCATGCACTGGAGCCCCTGCTGCTTTCTCTGGGCTGCAGGACTCCGGCAGTGATGCCAGCCAGTGAGAATTCCTAGTTAGCACAGCAAGAAGGCTCTTGTGATGACGACATTGCTGCAGGCTTTGGGACAGCAAGGCTTTTTAAAAGGACAGGGACAGACCCCTCTCTCCATTCCAGCAGTCCTGTGGAAGTTGAAGGGAAGGTCTGCCAGGGGTCTGCTGTTGTTTCACACCGGCCCAGTGAGCAGGGCTTCAGGCACCTGCTGTGCTCTACATTAGCAAGAGGTAATGGGAGTTTATTCCACATCTCTCAGCCTCCTGAGGTACACATCAGAAGTACTTCCCCCAAAGCAAGGCCTTGCAAGGGCCAACATGGGGTGGTTTCACAGAGGAAGAAACAGAATGCAAAAGTTGAAGTGGTTCCAGTTGGTGTTAGAAAGATCTTCCCATCTTCAAAATTTCTCCTGGTAAAAAGAACATTGTGTATTTTAGTTGTGTGATGCTTCTTTCATGTGGCAGGTTTTTCTGTCAAGTACTCATTGTAGGGTTGCTGCAATCACGTGCAGCCCCTTGGCAGATGGTGAAGTTGCAGGGAATGCCAGTGTCACTTAAATGCAGCTTCCAGCATCAGACCTGCAGTTAGACCCTGGCACAAGAGACCACTGATCATGTCTTGGAAGTTTTGAGCACACAGTGATTAACAAGCAACAATAATAATAAAAAAGTGAAGAAAAAGGGAAGCTAGGCTTTAAAGAATTATAGTGCTCAGTGTGCTGTTGCCATAGTAAATGACTTTTGTAGGACATTTAGACCACCCTATGCAAAGGAATAAGCACATTCTTAGAGCCTAAACCCTGGTGAGCAAGTTCATCTGGCTGGCACAGAGAATTAGCCAGGGCACAAGCATACCTTTATGACCAAGGCTCTTCATGTGCTAGAGACTCAGAAGTTGCCACATTTATTGACATGCATTTGAGGAAACACGGTCACTGGGAAAAGCAATTCCCACCCTGCTTTTTCCCAGCTTCTTGCTGTTACTGTCTGCTGAGAAACTTTTACTAATGGCTGTGGCAGTTTAAAAGCATGCAGGATTATTTCTCTGCTAGACTCCTGTGATCAGCTTGTGACCCCCAAGCTTCAGGCAGCTCACACATGGCTCAGGTGCAGCTTCTGTGCAGGGTCTGTGTGAAGCACCCAAGCTGTTTCCAGCCCTAAGGGGAGGCTACAGGAGGAAGCATCTTCTATACAGCTTTTGTGCCCATGTGGCTGTTTTGTAGTGCACTGTCTTTATGTCCCATCTCACTCAGTCAGCCTTTATTCACTCTGTCCTTTTACTAAGTTATAAATGGCTCAAGCAGCTTTAGACTTTCAATGCAACTGAAAATTTCTGTGCATGCCTAAAACTTGTATTTCAGTAACTACAGTACATGAAAACTCAGATATAAACATTTACTGCCCTTAAAACTCCCAGCTGCTGGAGTGAATTTGTCTCTGCTATTGCTGATCAGTGTTTCAGCCACCATTGGGGAATAAGTAACAGAGGAAAGTGCTTGGAAGGAAACAGCAGGGGATCAATTGCAATGGAAACCATGTGTGCTGGAGGAATGAGATTTACCTAAATGTTTCTATCACATCTTCCACGAGGATGCTGCCTTTAGGAGAGAATGGATATGAAAATGTTGCTTCCATAGATAAAAATTGGGAATATCATTTTTTAGACACAAACTTTAATACTCTTAATTAATTCTGTATTGTAATAACAGAGTTAAAGCCCCATCCATGAAGGATATACCATGTACTCCAAAGATATAAACCACAGTTTAATAAATAGCAACAGATGCTGCATTACTCATGTTCAGTATGTTTGCACAGACGTTTACATGACCAGTGACTGCATGACAGATTGAAAGGCAGAGTGAGGGAGACAGAGCCCAGCAAAGAAAAATCAACTTGTGATGCATCAAGCAGGGATCAAGTACCAGTGAGTGTCATGCCTCCATTTTGACATGGCACATTCTGCAAACTTTGATGCTCTAAACAACATTCAGATGAAATTTCAAATTAATTTAGGGAAAGAAAAGAGGAATCTGTCACAGTCAGCTGGAGGCCCAAATCACACATCTGGATTAACACTGATTTCTGTAAGGGCACCTGTAAATTGCTGTATCAAGCACTGAACTTTGTGGCTAGAAGTCAGAGCACTTTGGTCCTACAGGGTTGAAAGAGCTGGGTTTGGGCTCTAGTTTGAGGAATTAGTGAAGTGTAACTCCAGTATCCAGAATGGCCCCTCATGATGGATTGGTGGGACTACAGAGTGGACTATTCCTGCTAACTGTAGTACTTGGAGCAGTCTTTCCCCTTGGTTCCATTGTCCCAGTGTACCAACGTGTCACCACCAGCAATGTATCAGGAGATGGGAAAATTCACAGAAGAGAATTTTATGAGAGGTAACTGTGAGCCTCTCTGCCTCTCCATAGCATCTGCTTAGTTCAGGATGGTGGATGTTCCCTGAATCACAGTTCTTGGCTAATGGGGAAATGTATCAGGTTCCATCAAACAGTCTGGGTGTACCAAGGATGGGTGATAGCTGAAGGGAGCAGCTGTCAGACTCCTCTGCTTGGAATTCAGCTCCTGGCTCTGGGTGAGAGCTCGGGGCAAGGCTTTTGCTGTAGGGCCTTCAGAGCCTGCCTAGCTGGCCAGCCCAGCTGGCAAAACTTCTGGGTTTACTGTAGAGAAGACTTCTTGGCATAGCTGGGGAGGAGATGGAGATGCTGACAGTATTTTAAGAAATACATATGCTTGGACTTTCTGGGCACAAAATGACGTCCCTTCAGTGCACCCACTGCCACGGCAGCCTTATCCTCACCCGCTCCCAGGGACCACAACCACTATTCTCCCCCAAGCCCAAATCTATACCTAAAGGCTGCACACTTAAGTCTCTCTGTCCTGTCATTCACTCACACCTCTGCTCCCCATGTGCCATCCCAGCACACCTACTTGTTAACCCCTTGTAGACCACTCCCTCAACATCCACATGTGGCCCCACTGCCTCTTACTCTTACAGCCAACACATAGAATCACAGAATCAGGGAATCACTGAGGCTGGAAAAGACCTCTAAGGTCATCGAGTCCAACCATTAACCCAACACTGCCAGGTCCACTACTAAACCACATCCCTAAGTGTCACATGTTTTTGAACATTTCCAGGGACAGTGATTCCAGCACTTTCCTGGGGAAGTAGTCCCACATTGGGCTGGGGAGCCCTTATTCCTATTCTATCAGAGGTGAAATAGCCCTGTGTGCAGCAGGAGGCCACATCTGAAAGGCTAACCACAAGATCAGCCTGCCTTTGATTTGTAACCTCTCTTTTCATTTACCATGGATGGCTTCTAGATTAGCAAGAGCTAGATACAATAGCTTCCTGAAAAACAACCAAGTTTAAAGCTGTCCATTAAAATCACATTGCCTTAACTACATTGTATGTCACATGGCTCATCACACCTTCCAAATCCAAGTCTAGACAAGGCTTAGGAAAATGCAAATTCCAACATTATGTTATGATGGTCAGTATTTATCCTCAAACCTCATCAAAATCAATAGGAGTCTTAAGTGGACTTTCTGGCTAAAATCTGTTTTCCTACTTATAGTACTGTAAGAAGATACAGCCTCAAATGTAAGATATATGCCTCAAAACTAAGTCAAAGACCAGCAACCCCCAAAATTACAAAACAAACACCCAAATTTTCAAATTCTTGTATCTGTGAGTTATATCACCCACATAATGTCTTTAGCAAGTGAATTGTTTTTCTTTTCTGGGAAAAACCCTGCTGCAAATTCCCTCACTACTTCAGATGACAGATCAGAGAGTTCAGGTTTAGATTAAAAACTTGATAATGAAACCTAAGGACACAAGTTTATAATCACAAGGGGTAGACAGAGAGGTGATTTGTGAATGTCTTGGAAACACTGGAGCACAAAGGAAATTCTTTTGGACCTCCAGTGGAAAATGTTAAGAAGTATTTTGGCACTGCTGCTGTGTCCTGTCCAGTGCTGTTCCTCATTGGCTTGGGGAGGGAGTCATTTACTCCCACTCCTAATTAATCTTGCCCTTGTTTGTTTGTTCTGATTCTTTAAATACACAAAAAACAAACCATTGTCCCAGGGGAGTTAATGCCATGGTTTGAAATTTTTTGGGCTTAACTCTTTCAGTTTGTCTAGCACAACTATTGTTACATAACTCTTTCAGTTTGTCTAGCACAACTATTGTTACATCAAGTAACATTACCTCTGAAACAAAGCAGTGGCACCCACCAAAATTCACTTGAATCCCAGAGCTGTGTCAAACCCCAAAGTTTTACTGGCACTGCTAAAGAGCATTCAAGATGTACTCTGGAAATTGCCTAATCATTGAAATTGATTTGTTTGTTTGCTTGCTATATGAAAACAACAACTAAAACCTCTATCAAAACCCTTATAAATCAGCAACATATTGTTTGATTTACCCAGAGAACCTTTGGTAGAAGCTGCTTTCAGCACAGAATAATTAATTTTTCCTTAAAAAAAAAAAAAAAAGTAATGGTGTTTAAGAACTGCATCTCATTAAATAGTTTTCAATTTTATTTAAACAGAGTGCTTCATCTTTGAAAAAAAACCTGTGAATCAGTGTTATTTTAACAGGGCTTCCTCCATCTTACTAAGACAACACAGAAGCATAAGGATTAGTCTCTCATCCTCACCTTCTGTTTTTGTGCTGATAGTAGCTGTCATTTCATGCTAATGGAAAAGCCCCCGTGCACATGCCAGTGATGCCCCCAGGGGAGGGAGGATGGTCTGCAAAGCCTCACTGCAGGACCCTGCAGGATGTCACCAAGGCTGTCAAGGGAGCTGCCACCCTTGGGCAGAGGAGATGGACACGGCATCCCCCCTGTGACAGCTCCTCGCAGCATTGCCCTGACCCTTCCCCACCAAGAGATAAGGCAGTGGCTGCAGACAGTGGCCAGGCACTGCTGGGATCTGTCCATGGGAGCACTGGAGGCACCTCATGCAGGGAGACAGCCCACCCATGGCTGTCCCTGGCAGCATGCATGGAAACAGCTCCTGCACCCACAGAGCCGGGGGTGGGTGGGACTGGGACCAGCTCTCCGTGTTTTGACATCTTTTCAGCTCATGATCTGATAGATCACTGTCCTAGGGCTGAATCTGATGGTGATGTGCTAAGAAAAGCACCAGCCAACATGTGCTGTAGCTTCTGTTTGAAATACAGATATCAGGAATTCTTTGTTTGGAGCCATTGTTTAGCAAAGCAGCTTCGTTCCTGCTAGTCTGTAGATGAGCTATCTTGGGAAAGGGGAATTGTTCCCACGCCGGGAACCAAATCAAAGCTGTACTTCATCCTCAGAAGTGCAGTTTTACCTTGCCTGACCCTCCCACCCTCCCGAGGACCCCATGCTGGAGAGGCTGGGCTTTGCACGTTCATGCTCAGGAAAAGAAAGGGAGAACAAACAAAACACCCCACCCTCTTCCACTTATGTAAGATCAGAAGGAGAGTGTAGGCTAAGCCCAGAGGACTGGATTTATGGTTTCAGAAAAACCTAGTTATTAAAATGTTATGAAAGTTTTCCTCTCCTTTAAATGCATAAATATGCAGATGAAAGGAGCCATGTGACCTGGCCACTGGCCATGCTGCTGCAGGCTCAGTCTAATTATCAGCTGCCAGCTCTGCTGCATTTTAAGTGGTGAACATGATTAAAGATACACAGACAATTGAAGAAAGTTAGATCAGTTCTTCAGGCCTGCTTCTATTTTATAACCACATGGCAGCTTGGCCTTGAGACTAAATCTGCCCTTAGATGCTGAGGGAAAAGTTCTGCTGATCAGACAGGTTTTTTCAACCACAAGCTCCACGTGCTCTTGAATTCATCATTTTCATAGCGAGTTATTTGCCAAGTCAGACTGTTTCCCTTCCCCACTCTGAGCAAAAGGGGGCTCTGAAGGGGGCAAAGATGCAGGTAGGACCAGGTGTGTGTGTGGGGGGGGTCAGGCACTGCAACCACGTGGCCAAAATATTCAAACTCTCCCAAACAGAGAGGTGCAAACTTGATTCAAATGAGTTTCAAAACCAGCATTTCCTGAGGCTTCTTCTTTCTCTTGGGACTGGAAATATCATCAAGAAACCCAGATGGTCTCATGCTTCTGGGGGAGAGCCACAGTCCTGTGGGGAGGACAAGGAGCTAGGACTTCTCTTCCAGAGCTGCCAAGTTTCTGAGTCGAGTGTCATTGCCATTGCAGCGACAGCAAGGCCAAACAGCCTGGCAGCGTCTGTCCTTTTGTCACCAAATTCACCAGGGGCCAGAGCCTGGCTCTGCCAAGTGGCAGACCCCTCAAATCCCACACACTGGGTGTGAGTCTCACGCTGTGGGTCTTTGCCTCAATGCTTCCCACAGATATGGCTGGCTCACCCAAGCCTCACCCCGATTCCAGGGCTCAGCAAGGTGGATGCACCTGCTGGGCTCTGCCTGGGAGCTGCTGTCAAGCTGCACCATGCCCAGGGACTTGAAAAGTGGCAGGCTTCTGAGTCACCTGTTTTACTGTTGTTCCGTGGCTTTCTTTGGAAAGACATGTCTTTCCAAAAGACAAAGATTTGGCTGGTTTTTAGCACCACTGCAAGTGTGGCACAGCTATCCATACAGTCCTGGGAGTGAGTTGGTGTCTGCACAGCTGCCATGGCCCATTCCAAGATGGGCTGGAGCCATTGCTTGCCTGCACATCCCTTGGATGGGCACAGCAGTTCTGCCCTGCCTCAGTCTGCTGGATCAGTGCAGAGCAGATTGGTGCCCCTACATTTGGCATCTCCAGGCAAGGCTGTTTCTTAAGCCAGGTAAGCAATTGGTGCTGGAAGGGTGCACCTTGCTTCAACCTAGCCAGGACATCCTATTTCATGCATGTTCTGCTGTTGCTTCAGCAGAGCCCCACTTTCAGCTGGGATTTCAAGATGCCTCAGATATGCACTGACTACCTGTGCAGGTTCCCTTGAAGGGACACCCTGCTCCAAGGCACCATGTGTATCCCAGCTCCTGAGCAGCCATTGGGGCCTTCCTGTGAGCCAGCTTGGCCAAGGACAGTTGCCTGGATGCCACCAAGCTGGGCTCCAGGGCGCTGCTGTCTCTGTGAGGAAGCTGAGGATCTCCACAGCCACGTGGCCATGGCCCCATGTTGTCCCCATGTTGTGGCAGTACCAAGATGTAGGTGCTGTGCCCAGACACCTCTGCCACAGCAGGGACATCCCACCAGTGTTTTGTGGACAGCTGTAGCTGAGGCAGCAGGCCCAGCACTCCTTGTAGTCAGCAGAGAGAAATGGGTCCTTTGTGGGGCAATGTGTTTGACCCCCATTAGATATCCACTCCTGCACAGGGTGAATCACATCCTCAGAGCACCTATTGATTGCAGAGGCAGCCCAGGGTGACTAGTTCAGACACAGACTTGCAAAATGAATCCCATTCCAGGAGCTTGGTGCCAATACTTGTCTGTAAAAGCTAAGAGACACGGCTGGTGCACTCCCTGTGCTGCTGGAAATGTGACTCTACCCTGCTGCTGAGCCAAGGTCTCCTCAGAGTGTCAGAGGTTGGGAGCAGGGAGCCAGGCTGTCTCCTTGCACCCTGATTTATGAGCTAGATGCTAACAAAGTCACTCACTGCATCCTTTGGAAAGGAGCAGCATATGAATGCATGTAGCTCTCTCTTTCCATGATCGGGGCCTCCTCCAGTTTCTTGCTGATTTTACATCACACATCCAACCAATAAAACAAAGAGAGACAAAGCTGGGAGATAAAACTGATCATTGTGTGATCCTGGGCAGCCCCAATGGCCCCCACCCTGCTGCACAAGCTTTGGGTTTTTAGCCTCTTGTGTCACATTTGTCAAGACATAAACCAGTCAACAAAATGCATCTCCTCTGTGCCAAAGTTATGCCTCAGGAAGCCCCACTGTATTGCTGTGTTCCCCCCAAAGGTTCTCTGTTTCACTTGTGGGACTGCAGCACGGCTGTTCTCAGATAACCAAGCATCCCCAAAGACTCAGTTTGTGATTACAGATTTGCTGAGGTAGAAATTTGCATTTTCCCTATTCTGCTCACCCTGCATTGCTTCCCAGATCACATTCTCTCTTTTAGGAATAAAGTAGTGCCCTGCTTTAACTGCTCAGTAAAGGCTATTTCAAACCATAATCTCTTTCATTGTTTGACAAAATAAACATGCCTCTTCCTGGAGATTGTTCCATTACTAAAGATAAGCAAAATGGACCAATTATCAGTGCTAACTCTCCTATAAAGGCCATTCCATGCTGACCAATACATACAGTAAGGACACAGAAGTCTGTTTTTTCTGACACATTAATAATGTATAAACATGCTACTCTTTCTAGTCTCAACCAGATGTCTCTGCATTATTAGCCTACTCTCACTAATATATTCTCTGGTAGAGGAAAAGAGGATTAATAAAATGCAGAGAATGGCAGGAATATATATGTGTATATATATATATATAATTTTCTGTTCTCAGTATTTGTTTGCATTTAAACATGAGGACAGGGTGGGAAAGGATTTCTTGTCAGCTCCTCTGCTTCTTCAGGGCTGCCCCTGAGGTACAGTACAGCCAGGACTTCTGAGATCCTCTGCCCTTGAAGTAAAATGTTATCTGTAGATTTGCATCTCAACCCTGCTATCAACTAACTGCTTATCCACACTCCAGTCATATAATAGCATACATTTTGAGTTAGGGAGCTGTTAAATGGATTAGTTCAGAGGCTGGTGGGAAAAAAAGTGACTACATTTACAAGCCCAATTCCCATTTTAAAAACTCCATTTTTATCAGTTCAGGGAGGAAAGAGCACAAATAATTAAATTGGAGAGTGAGAACAAACAGGAGCATCTGACTTCAGTCTGTCAAGCCAAAGCATGCCTCATTACTGCCAAAAGGGTCTCACAAACTCCTTATCTGCCCTTACCTCTGTGCTTCTGGCAGGTACCTTGAGCTCCTGCTCCCTGAAAACCAATTTCACCCATTAAAATGGCAGAAAATTTTCTGAGCAAAGAGATTAAAATTAGTATTTGAGGTAAGTGAGAAAAAAACTGGCTGGATAAGTGCCAGAGGAAGAGGGAGGTTGCTGATGGGTTTGAATATATTGGTAAAGAAAGGCTGGGGAATGGGCAGGGGGGACATAAAAGGACAGGAGGAAGGGCAGAGCTGTGGCAGGCGTGGCTGGAAGCACCATGGCACAGGAGCATTGCCCTTGTGGTTTTGTGATCCACTAAAACAAATATGAATCTGTGTTTCTGGAAAGGCTTTACCACCACTTCCCTTGCACCATCCCCTGCAGCAAGGCTGCTTCACAGCCAGCCAGACCAACAGGCTTTGGAGACAGAAGTGAACCTGAAGCAGCATTAGTGCTGAGCCAGGGAACTCCCTGCTGTGAACATGTGGTTGCATGAGTGTGGTCTGGAGGCCAGGGAGGCAGGGAGAACGTGGGTGCCAGAACCAGGGAGCTGCACACAACCCACTTTTCCATCCATCATCTCAGTGCAGACTGAGACTGACTCACCTTAATTAAGAAACTGCCCTCTGGCTCTCCTCCCTGGGGCTGGGCCTTCCAGCCTGAGGCTCATGTGCTTACAGCTGCTTCTGAACTGTTTTTAATGGGACACAGAATCATCACAGAATGGTTGAGTTTGGAAGGGAACTCTGGAGGTCATCCTGTCCAACCTCCCTGCTGAAGCAAGGCCATCTACAGCTAATTGCCCAGGATTGAACCTGGGTGGTTTTTTGTTATCTCCAAAGAGAGAGATTCCACAATCTCCCCAGACAGCCTACTAGCAAACACAAGGTGAACAACACAAGTGCTCCTCAGCTCTCTTCTACAAGGGATCTCAGGGAAGATCTCATATTTGAACTTGTGAGAAACTGCATTTTATCCCCCTGCCCAGACTCCTGTATCTAGTTGTCCCATTGTGTGATAGGGCAACTGAATATGCTCTGTCACATTGCTTTAAAATTTCTTTGGTTAGCACTGGCATGGTCCTGCTCCTGCCTAATGGAAATACCTCCCCAAATGGGGATAGGCCCTGAGAGGCACTCCCATCTCCCAGACACTGCACTGAGCCAGTGCAGGAGCTTACCTAGCAGAAAGTAATTTTTTTTTTTTTT
>VZRH01006015.1:1382895-1448868 GCA_013397555.1 Urocynchramus pylzowi
TTTTTTTGCCAGGTCAGTTTTCTGCTGGTTTAGTTTCCTGAGCTGACTTACCCCATGGTCAGATAAGCATCATGCCAGCAGCCAGCTATACAGGAGGGACTGGGACAGCACAGCAGATGAAACAGTTGGTTAGTGACGTTTAACTGTTGTGCAACTACAGCTTGCACAGCTCATGTAAGTTGTAATAAAGCTCTAGGCCTCAGAAACCCCAAATCTCTAAATACAACACTGCACAAAGGGATTCTGCAGACCTATTAACTTGGATTATGAAAGCACAGTGAGTAAGGCCAGGATGGCAGTAGTGCTGAGCATTTTGCATGACTCCAGTTATAAGAGTTGCATGCATCTCCTTTCTATTGACTCTTGGCCTGATCACTGATGGCAGGAGTCTGCTCTCTCACAGCAGCAGCAGGGACAGCCACCCCCTTCCTTCCTCAGCCTCCCCAGCTGTGGGGGCTCTGCCAGGCTGAGGTGATGGCTGCTGGGGAAGGGGCTGCCATGCACTGCCCTCGGTGAAGCCCCAGAGAAGCTCCCACGTGCCCTTGAGTGCTCCCTGCACGGGTTACTGCCCTGCTCTCATTGCTGAGAACCTTCTCCTAGGAAAGGGCTGAGTTCTGCACGAGCCCTTGTGCTTGCTGTGGCAGCCAGGCTCCCATGATGTCACAGTCCCACCCCAGCCAGCAGCCACTTGCTCATCCCCCACCAGTGGGACTGGGGAGAGAATCAGAAGGGTAAAAGGTAGAAAGCTCATGAGTTGAAATAAAGACAGTTCAATTGGGGAAACAAAAGCTACACAAACAAGCAAAGCACAACAAGGAATGAATTCACTGCTTCCCATGGGAGGTGTTCAGCCACCTCCAGGAGAGCAGAGCCCTCTGCTCTGATCATCACGTGATGGTGACTTGGGAAAACAAACACCACTCCAAATGTCCCCCCTTCTTCATCTTTCCTCTGCTTTATATACTGCACATGGTCTGGAATATCCCTTTGGTCACTTGGGGTCACCTGTCCTGGCTGTGTCCCCTCCCAACCTTCCATGCACCTCCAGCTTCCCTGCATGGCAGTACAGAAAGGAGAAAAGGCCTTGGCTCTGTGTAAGCCCTACTCAGCAATAACAAAAACATCTCTATTACCAACTCTGCACTCAGCACAAATACAAAACAAAGCCCCATACCAGCCACTGGGAAGAAAATTAACCCTACCCCAGCCAAAGCCAGCTTACAGGATCACAAGTCTCCTTTTGGCTTGTTTCACCCCTTAGGCACCCTTGCTGGTGGTCAGTTTTGTCCCTGTGGTGCATCTTGTGACAGCTGCTCCCAGGACTGAGGGCAGCTGAGAACTCAGATTTTTGAGGCATGCTCAAAATCACTCTTAATGGATTTCATTTCCTCACAAGACATTTACAGTTTGGGTCTGTGTGACACACGGTAAATTTGAAAGGATAAAAGCACGATGGGTATAAATCATTTTGATCACTCAGCCTTCTAAAAGAGATGAATTCTTCCCCTCATATGAGTCAGTAGAAGAGAATCCACAGCCATGACTCAAGCCCACAGCTAAAAATCGTGAAGGAAGTGTTCAGCAGTTAAAACAATCAGAACTCCAGGCCTTTCTACTAATTTCTGGAAAACACAAGGGGGAAAAAATAAAAGGGAGGACCAGATCAGCAGGTGGTGCCAGGACAGCTGTGGATTAACACTAGTGTACCAGATAAGGCCTGGCTGGTATGGGAAAAGCACCTCCAAAAAGTTTGAAAACTGAAAATAGCACTCTGCACAAATGAAACTAATGGATGTTGTGATGCATAAACAGCAAAAAAAGCACTGGGGTTTAGGAGAAACCTGCCTTCTGTGCCCCATCTTTTAGCCTGCCTTGCAGCAGTGGCATCAGACCTCCTTTTAGTGTTCCTGCATGTTAACAAAGGACACCCTTCCAAGAAGACTTGCTGGAATTTCCAAGCTCTCCTTCTGGCAGTGCTGGTGGAGGCAATGACCCCGAGCTGCATTGCTGCAGGCTCCCCTCCCTGCCCAGCTGGCTCAGCCCCCCCAGCAGAGCTGCATGGAGCTGTGCCAGCTCCCTGCTCTGCTGCTGCCTGCACAAGGAAAGCAGGGCCTGCTACAAAACCATTTTAGGATGATTTAATTAAACTGATACCAATCTCTGTAATGTAAACACAAAACAAGGAAAAAAAAAATGTGCCCTTGCTTTAAATCCTGTGTAATGTAGCAAATGGATGGTAAACAGAAGGTCGAAGGGAGGGTGAGCTGGCTTGCACGTGCTCAGATTTGGAGGCTGCACTTAGTGTTTGATGTAAAGGCAGGTAAGCTGCTGCCTAGCACTGGCAGAAGGTAGGACTGCAAAAAGGCAAATTTGCAGCAGTGAAATCATTCTAATCATTCCTGTTGAAACTGCCAAAATTTCAATTGTCTGTGGATTTTAGTGTAAAATTAGAAATTTTCCCAGAAAAGGTGAGAGGGGAAAAGAATGATGGTGCCTGTGCTGGTTTTCTGCTGGTTTTCTCCTCGGCCTGAGGAGTGCAGGTGGGGCAGTGTGGGAGAAAGCCTGTGGAGGCAGAGCTGCTGAGGGAAAAGAGATGGGGTTGAAAGGAGGCAGGAGAGGGAGGGGCAGGGCAGCCCTGGTGATGCTTTGGGCAGAGGCTGGGCTGCCTGAACTCAGATTGCTGGCTGGAAGGATGTGGTGGGAGTTTTGTAGATCCTGCCCTGGCAATGATCACACTCTGGGAAATGCTTCTCTCCTTGGTTTCAGGTGCTGGGTATTTCAGCTTTTCTCTCTCTGCAGCTGCCCTAAGACCATGGAGACTCCAGTGAAAAGTACATATATGAACTGGGAAGTAGACACTCACAGGCTTTCTGCTGCACTGTCTGGGATGAGATATTGTGGTCTTGTTCCTTAAAGACCATCTGCTGTGCTCTCCAGACAGGCACCTCTTGCCAAAAGCACCATATGGAAGTTTGATTATGGAAGACATGCCAGGGAATGGGAGAAACCACAGGACAGGCTTCCCTGAGACCGAGGGAAGAGTAGATGACGTGGGCTGTGCCAATGGTGTGGAAGCCACAAGAGAACACAGGATGGGCTGAGAATGTTTCCCTGCCATTCATCCAAAATTAACTGTCTCCTAGTGCTCACTACTGCTCCAGGATCTGACACAATGCTGGTGATGGCTTTGGTAGGCCCTGTATGCCATCTCTGGTGCAGCTCCAGAGGAAGGAGAGGGTGCTCCAAGGGGGCTGCAGTGCAGGATCCAGAGCTCAACATCTCCTTCCTGCTGTTGCAGCTTGCTGTGCCAGCTTGGTCCATTAATAAGGCTTGAGGTGGAGCCACAATGTGCTATCCCTCACCAAGCTTCATCTGGTTCAGTGGACAATGTGGTGCTTCCTGTCCTCACTTTCAAGCCAGGTTTGACAGATAGAGCTGCCACATTGCTGTCAGCCCATGGTGTACCCACATGAAAATACAGAATCAGAAGTGAGTTTCTGCATACTCCAAGTAATGAGAAACAGGGGTAGTTTGGGGCAATTTCTTTATTTGCTCTCATGAGTGAACTGAAAATTCACTAATTCAGATGATCCTAACTTGTCCATACAGGCACTCACCTACCATCACCCTACCAGTTTGTAGCAGTGCTGGATATAAACCACCAAATGCCTCAAGGTATTTTTGCTGGTGTTTCCCAGACTGACTATGAGAAGTGTTTATTAACTTCAGCACAGAGCTGTGCTAGCAGTGGCTGCTCATCTCCTGGCTCACAGGCACCTTGTGGCCTTGCACCATGTGGCATGGAGGAAACAGATCTGTCTACAAAGGATCATACAGGTATGGCAGATTTCTGGTCTTGAGCCTCGTTTGTGAATTTAGGCTTTATCCCCACTGCTGGTGGGGTATCCGAAAGACCCTGATGTTGGTGGTAAATTAAGACTTGAACACCTACTGCAGTAAGTGGTTATGGCAGAGAGGAATCATACCATGCCCTGCAACAAAATGTGGAGAAAGCATCCTTGCTGGGGAAGTCATATACTTACTTAAAGTCTACGCTTCAGCACATCAGAGGAGTCATACAATTAAATGATTTCACTCTTTCCACCTTCCATTTAGCAATCAATGAAAGTTCTCCCTTCAGGGAAAAGCTTGAAGGGGGGGAGCTCTTGGCCCATTGTTTCGCCTGGGGTGCCAAAAAGAAATACATCATGATTTATATGTTAATGAGGAATTCTCTTTAGGCAATGCATTCTGCAAGGTGTTGCAATGGGGGACTGGGAGGCTGATCCATCAGAGGAAGCTAATTCATCATCAAAGTGAGTCAGGGAGCTCCCTGGTGAGAGCTGTAAATAGGGCACTGGGAGAGTGACAGATCGCTGGGTGGCATGTGTCCCCCCCATTAGCACTCCCACTGACAGCCCTGCCACTGCCAACTCCCAGGCTCCAGCTCATGCACATTATTTATAGAGCATTTCACATTCCTGGTTGGTATCCAGTCGATGTTGGTTTCAATTAGAATAAATGCTTATTGATTGAGGGGAGATGGGCCAGCTGATTAGCTCCTTGGGAAGCCGAGCAGGGTTGGCTGAGGGCAGGCTGGGCTCTGTGCAGGAGCAGGAGAGCGTGGGGCTCTGAAAATCTGTCAGGGAGGAGAAGTCTTCTAGATTAAATCAATTCATTGAAGAGTCCATCTAATAAAGATAAGCGGCTAACTTCATTAGGGAATTAATGATAGGCCTGATTAAAAATCCCTGTGGGAGCCCTGTTGACTTCAACAAGCTTCAGATCCAGCCCAATATTTGCCTTGAAGCCACAGTTCCCCACCTCTGATTGAGCTACTGAACGCTGTATTCCTGCAGCCGGGCAGTGATCAGAGCAGGCACACCATGCCCTGCTTGAGCTAAGAAGCATCTAGAAATGTCCACCCAAACCAGAAAAACGACTGCATGTACACTAAGGAGGGATTTTAAAAAAAAATTTTTTTTTTTTTTTTTTTTCTTTTTGGCGTTCTCTGAAGAGGAATCTTAGCTGGTGGATAAAAGCTCCAGAAGCATGAAATCACAGCGCATCTTCCCTTCCCCAGTCCGGCGTGCACTGCCGTGAGCACAGCGAGGTCCGGACGCGCGTTCGGGCACCCGGCAGCTTTGACCGGCTGGCAGCCCCTCGCCACGCGTGGCACCCCCGCCTGTGGCACCCCCGGGCTGTGACCCTCGCTGGGGGTGGCGGGGTCGGGCTGCCCGCATTTGTTTCAGTCACTCGCACCCGATGGCGCTGCGAGGACGGTCCCCGCTGCGCTGCGGGGAACCGGCGGGTCCCGGCCGCTCCCTCCTTCCTGCAGCCCTGCCCGGGGGCTCCTGCCGGTACCCCCCGTCCTGCTGTGCGGGTCTGGGGCTTCCCAGCCCTGCTTCCCCAGCCCTTCTTCCCCAGCCCTTCTTCTCCAGCCCTGCTCCCCCAGCCCTGCTCCCCCAGCCCGGCTTCCCCAGCCCGGCTTTCCAGCCCGGCTTCTCCAGCCCTGCATCCCAGCCCTGCTTCCCCAGCCCTGCTCGCCCAGCCCTGCTCCCCAGCCCTGCATCCCAGCCCAGCTTCCCGCCGGGAGAGCGCGGCGAGGCAGCTCCCGCTGCGTGCGGCAGCGCTCCCCTCCTGTGGCCGGGAGCGGCCGTGCAGCCCGGGCCAGCGGCACGGCAGGGCAGGGCGGCTGGGGACAGCTACAGAGCACCGAGCAGAGGTGGATGGTGGAACAGTTACATTTTTTAACAGTTTTAAACTTTATGTTTTAATTTTTCCCCCACCACTTCCTTTCACATTTTCTTGCTATTTGAAGAGTGCACGTCCCCTTAGGTTCAGGGCCGGTCTGTACTTGGAGTGTTGTGATTTGTGAACTTGGGCAGGGATCTCGAAGTGGATGAGCTGTGAGCTGCAAAACCCTCTCCTGGTGTGACTTTTCCCATCCTAGGGACAGCATGACCTTGCCAAGCACAAAATGCTCAGTGGGATCAAAAGAGAAAGACTTCAACATGACTCTCTAATACTGATGAGTCCACAGGAACAGCTATTCTGTAAATGATTAATGAGTCCCTCCATTATTCATGCCTGTGCCAGGTGTTACCGGGGAAAGTGCCGCTGCAATCTGCCATTGCCTGCCTGCTGCTTCCCCAGAGCTGCTGCTGCCACAGGTGCAGGTGCTCAAGGGATGCAATTTCTGGGCAGTTTCCCTTTGCAAATACCAGATGAAGCATCAATGGCACAAAAGTGCTGCTCAGATACCACTGCCTTTTTATGGGTCTCTTTTGCCATTAGTGAATAGATTTCAATGTTTAATGGAGTCAGGATATTCATTAGCAGCTTCTGTGGTACATCATGCAGCACACAAACTGCAGGACAATAATGGTATTTCTAGTGGTTACAACCTAACAAAAATAAAATCTAACACAAATCTCATCTACCATTTTGTTTGCAGACACAACAATAAGGGAGGAAATTCCTTTGGAGTCCACACACGTAGGAGGAGTCAAATCATGTGAGCAGGACTTCCCCTCAGCTGCAGGATTTTCTCCTCTAGCCTAAGCCTTGGGAGATGAGGCTAGGATGCTCTGCCCAGGAGGGACATTCACAGCTCTCCTACCCTGCAGCCAGAGCTCTAATTACCCATTATCTCAGCCTGCCCTGCTGGAAATGTTATCATGGAGTATGGGGATTTGCTGGGAACACTCCTTCCAGGGTAGGACAGTGTAATTATTATTGCCATCAGAGAAGGGAATGGCTAATAAGGACACTCAGACAGCATTTCCTTCATCCTTTGCTCCATGGCTTCAAAGACAACTTTAAAAGGCATAATTAAGCAGCTCAAGTGCTAAAACTGCCTTGGCTCTTTTAGTTAATTTCTTTCCAATATCAAGACATAAAGTGGACAATAATTTCCCAGCAGGCCAACAGCTCCACCCTTAATGAGCTAATGGATCTTACATCTGCCCACTCTCATGTTTTGCTTTTGCTGTGCATTTCTGGTGCTCCCTTTCCCCCTGCTGATTCCAGTGATACTGCCCAGAAGAGGTGCTTGGCCCATCTCCTTCTCACTCCAGCCCCTCTTTGCAGAGTACCTCCTCCCAGCTACAGAAGAATGCTGGGTTTTGATGACTATCTGCTTGACAGTTTAGTTTGATTAGGCAAGAGATTTGAATGTGCTGGCATGTTCATCACTCAGCACAGGTTTATTCAGCTGTTTTGTAGAGCATGGGCCTGCAGAGAGAAAAGCTGGACATAGCATTGGTGACTATGGCAATTTCTCCTGGGTTACCTTGACCAACCATTCTTGATATGATGCCACAAGCTGGCACTGTTATGTTACACAGTGTTCTTTCTTTAAAATATTCTACTTACAACAGTTCCACATAGCGTAGAGTTGTTTTTTGGGGGGTTTTATTGTGTTTGGTTTTTTACTCCATTGGTTTTGTCCCTGTGAGGACGACTAAGCCATGGAGAAGTGCTGTGTAACACATCCATGAGGATCTCAGAGCCAGACCATGGAGTCCTGTCCCTTCCCAGCCCACCAGTGCTCACACCATCAGTGACACCAAGGAGCTTTCCCAGCACAGCTCTGGTATAGGTGGCAGCAGGGAAAGGGCTGCATCTGCTCTCCCATCCTATGGGTTTCAGCATCCCTACCTCTATTAATAAGAAAGAATGATTGCAGCTCACCCCTTCTTCTTTTAGTGAATTTGTTCTGGTGGTAGTCCCTGTAGTATCAATGCCAGCTTTTAAAAAACGTGCATAAACCTAAGGCACAGCCAGGCCTCTAATTCTCATTTTTTCCTAGAATTAATTTTAAAATATGATTATCTTCTCTATTAAAGCAAATATATCTGCTTTAGGTTATTTCTTCAGTAAAATGCCTTAAAATGAGTTACTCTAAATGAAAAAAATTGGAAGGTTAAAAAAAGAAGAATGTTTAAATAAACCCACACATGCTTTTCTGACCTTCCTGTATTGAAGTCAACTTTTAAAAATAGCAAAGCAGGTGTCTGGTATTCCTTTATACCTCTGTGTGTCAAGGGAGGCTGTTAAAATTAATGGAGTATTACAACATAAAGGAGGGATAATGAATTTGATTGGTTTTATTGCTTCACCCAGTGCTACTGAGAGGTGCCAATCTGTTTGCAGAAGATATTGCAAGACACTTCCAGGTGCCTAAAGAAATCAGCCAATGTAATACTGAATATGGGGCAAACCTAATGAGCCTCCTAAATGATTAATTACACATCCTCTTTCCCACAATGGAGACAAATTAAGTGTTTTAATACAGTAGTCAAAACTAGGCCAGGTATTTTGATGTGACATGATGAAACCAGACTTTTCTGCTCTCCAGGTGTTTGGATGGGGATTTGAGCAGCCTGGTCTGGTGGAAGGTGTCCCTGTCCTTTGTAGGAGGGATGGAACCAGATGATTTTTAAGGTCCCTTTGAACCCAGGCCTTTCTATGATTCTGGGATTCTGAGTTGCCCAGAAGAAAAGCTCATTATCTGCACAGAACAATGATGGCTGGTAGCAACACTTGAACCTTTACTGCTCTTGGTGATCTCTTATCACCTGGTTGTAAGGAACTCCTTAAAAGTGAATTTAGACAGAAACTAGTGCAATCTTCTCTGAACAATTAACATTTATAAAAATATTCAATTTGGGTTTTTTTTAACCCCTTGTATTAATTACTTAATTCTTTACAGAGTCAGATCCTATGTATGCTTTTTGCTGAAACTGCTAAAAAATAGGTGGCAATCTGAAAAAGCACAATAAATCTATGTGTATCCTTGATTTATTCTCAGTCATTGCTATGATTAATGTAATGTATACATAAGAGAGGGAATGTAGCTTAGAGATGGGTGTACCTGAACCAGTTACTAAAATGTTTTCAGTAGATCTAGTAAGATGATAATATTAGTAGCTGTAAAAAGAGCAGGTATACTTATGAACTGTTGCGTGAAGAAGTAGATCAATTGTAACCATGCTCTTAGAATAGCAGAAAATTTATGTATTTGTGCCTTTGGTTCATAGGGCATACACTGTACACATGTACACATATAGCATACAGTTTATATTTATATACTACATATATATATATATATATGTGTTACACACAGGTCTTACACACATAACTCTAAAATAGCAAGAAAAGTAATTTCCACAGGTCTAACGTTCAGCTGGTTGGAAGGATGCAATAGCAACTCCATCATGTTCCAGGAGAGGGCAGTCAGATATGTCCACAGGCTTTACAAGCCATTTGTGTACCCAGAGCAGATGTAGGGTAACCTAGCAAACAGAAACATTCATTTCTGCTTTCATGGCCTTACTGATTGCAGTTCAGATTAAATCACAGCCTTGAACTTCCCAAACCATCAGTCTGGGATCAAAAATACTCTCCCTAATGTTACAGCCAAAGTTTTCACTGTCCTCCTGAGCAATGCCCCTTCAAGCAGCTGACAGACATTAAGGCATTGTACAGAGGCAAATTTAAATACTGTGGAGCAGGTGATCCATGGACATTTCTCTTTAGCATGGCTTCTCCAGGAAGTCTTGTGCTAGGGGAAGAAGGACGGTGTTGCACCTTCCCTGCAGCTCATGCATCCCCACAGTAAGTGGGTAATAGCCCAGGAGTAGCTACATCACTGGGAGTCATCTAAAAGGTGCTATTAATCTCTTTTGTGGTGCTAATGGAAGGTGCAAGTCAACCCAAGTATTAATTGCAAACCTGTTCAGTCAAAGTGCTTAGTGCCAAGCAGGCATGGTAATACAGCTGAGAGGCTTCGTGGTTTATATTAATTAACTCAACAAGAAAGGCAATTGAAATGAAATATTTTCAGCTGTGTTTCCCAGTACTAATCAGCAGCTGGTTATCTTTAATCACACTGGCATTGCTGTTCTTTTCCAGCAGGTGATAGAGGGACTGCACAGGAGTGTGTGGTGGTGTGTGACATGGGTGAGGTGAGTGCAGCAAGGAGAGGATGAGTGGGGAGAGAAACCTCTGCCCACGTGGAGAGAGCTGAGCCCTGCCACCAGATCCACAACCAGAGGAGCAGGTCCAGCTGTTCTCCTGCCATTTCAGCAGCCGGAGCAGCTGCACTGCTGGGCTGAATGGTGAACATTCTCCAGGAGGCCACACGGGCCATGCTAGCACCAGGCAGGGGGGTCCCAGCCTTCCCTCTCCCCCATCATCCTCACAAGCACTGATGCCTCTGCAGGTGACACTGCACCCACAGAGATTCTCAAATCTTTGTGCATGGGTGCAAAAGGATACCTCACCCTCTAAGGGCCAGGCAAGGCAACAGGAGCTGGATAGGCAGGATGTGCTTTCCAGTTCCCTCCAGGCCTGCAGTGTGCAGCTTGCTTCAGGGTGTGAGCACCTCTGGCCCCCTCAGGAGCACTGTGGGGTGATTTAGGCACAGTGCCTAAATCACTCAACAGTGTCAGGCCTGAGAGGGCAATGGCAGTGGCAGGGCTCTCTCAAGGCTCTACCCCAGTCCCAGGGGCCTCTCCCTCTGTGCACCATCCAAGGGACCACCTTGACCCTCCAGCTGTGAGTCCAGCATGGCCAGGGTGGCCAGAGCCAGCACCCACTGAGCTATAAAAGTGTGAGACTTTGAACTCTTACTGAAGTTCTTACAGCCTGTCACTGCCTTCAGTTCATTGTTTCCCTGCATCTTTATTTCTTCACAGCACAAGCTGGTTGACTGGTAAACAGAATGATGCCTTGTTAATTCCTGTAACTTTTGGGTGCCAGATCCAAATGGCCTTTTCTATCTTGAAATCATGTGTTTCTGTTGACTTACTGCTCTGTCCTCTAAACCCCCCATGTCCAATATTGATGTTTCTGTCTCTGTTATGTGTCCTTCATCACTGACTTAATAGCCTGTGTCACCTCACCATGGAGTTGTATTAGTGCCTGTGCTTTCAGAGTAGTTTTGGAAACATCAGGTGTCTATATGAGTCCCAAAATTTTAAAGTTTGATTGTTTCCCTTATTCTTGTGTGTTTTATATTTTGCAACATTTAGTACTGACAAGATCAATGATGCTACTCAAAAGAACTATTTCTAGGGCTACAGATATGAGCTTGAAGCAGTGTTTTGCTGTATTAAATCATATAGCAAGAAACATGTAGGTAGTGGATAACAAGGTGTGGATAAGTCACCCAAAAGAATTAAATCCTTCTTTGGAAGATCCAAAAAACAAATTAAACCCAGATGCAATCTAGAAAGAGAGCCAGATAAAAAGTAAAGTTTTTGCTGTGTTTTCATAAAATCTCATCCAATAGTTTGAGCTTGCAGAGCCATCCCAAGTCTGAGATTCTATAGAATCATAGAATGATTAGAGTTGGAAGGGACTAAAAATCACTGGATTCCAACCCTCCTGCCATGGGCAAGGACACTTTTCACTAGGCCAGATTGCTCAGTGCTCCATCCAACCTGGCAATGTATGTATGTATCTGAATCACTGGTAAGAGGAGATAGCAGTGCTAGCTACTGCCAGATTCCAGATGAAAAAGCTCAATACAATGCAAATGCAGATGATCAGCAGGATAAGCTCTAGAGACAGAACACCAAACATGGAATTCTACTTTTGGGTATTAAAAATCCTCAGGGGAATGTACCTGATCTCTGACCAGGCTGTATTACCCACTACTGGGTATTGGCCCAGTACCCTGAGAGCTGGTGGCAAATGTCCCACTGAGCTCAGTTCTTCCTTGCCCAGCTGCTGGGTGGCTGCCCAGGCCCTGGAGAGGCATAGAAGAGTCTGTGCAAACAGGCTGGGCTGAGCCTGGACATGGTCCCTGCCCTGATGGCACGTGTCCCTACAGAGAGCTGCTGGGCAGCACTGCAGCACTGCATGGCCCCTCAGACAGAGAGACCAGGCTCAGCAGCCTCAGCTTTCACATGCTGCAAAAAGGATGGGAAAAGTGAAACCTATATTCTTTCCTGCTCAAAACCCAAGACCCATAAAGCAGTGTTTGAAAGCCCTTGGGATCCTCTGGTTCAGACCACCTCAGTTCTTCCTGAAGTTAATGTCAGTGCATCTCCATCCTGCTGCAGGCTGACTTGCTTTGTGATGGATTCAGTACACATTGTATGAGCATGTGTTACATCAGGCAGATCTTTCAGAAAGGTTACCTTTTTTTTTGTTCCCTTTTTTTTTTTTTCCCCCCAATTGAATTGGTTAGAAAAAATACAGCTTGTCCAATATCTGGTAAGTACATAAACCTAACTGCTAATTTGTATTTTTGGAGAACCTCTGCAACTTTTTCATAAAGACAAAGGTAAATGACCATCACTGCTATGAAAAGCATGGGGTAAAATCAACACCAGAAATAATTGCCAGGGATGATAGTGCTCAAGAACTGAAAACTCTACACATGCTGGAGCACCAGCCACAGCCAGAGCACCTCTGTTTGGGTGCCTGAGATGTATTTCAGGTTTCTTAGCCATACTGTTGGATGCCACACAACCCTGGGGGTCAAGTTCACTCCTGGTGTAAGTTCAGTGAAATCAAATCATCTGCCTTTGGGTTACTGGTGCTGCACCAGGGACTAATTTGGCCCTTGGTGTTTCATTTCGATCGTATTCAGTTTGAATTAGCATTGATCATTTCACACAGCAGGCAGGCTTTACAAACAGGAGTTTTCTCTTCACCTCCTGCTGTGTGTCTCCCCACATGTCTTCTTCCATCTTTGAAAAATTATTCTCTTTAGTCCTGTTGTATCTGAGGGAAGTATTCATCAATGGAGAGAGGAATTAGCCTCCCATCTGCTCGCCTCCCCGCTACGGAGCGGGGTGAGGCTGAGGAGTTTTGCCACAGGAAACAGTAGCAGAGAGCACTGTGGATGTAGATAGAAGCAAAAAGTCTGCCCTGAGGACAGCTTGTCAAATGAAGCCTCCTGTGCCATTAATTACAGTTCCAAGGTGCAGATGAAATATGTATGTGATAGAAGAGGTTTGCCTTTTAATGTATTATTTGAGCAAATTTTTAAAGAGACAGCATCAAGCCAAGCCTTCTCATCACACAGAGAGGGTTTTCTTTTCTTGTTGCTCGTAGACTCTTGTGATTTCATTCCTACAACAAAAGAGTAGTTCTGGTTCCACCTCCAAAGACTGGCTTCTTCCTGGGAAGCCTACAGGAAGGGCTCTAACACTGACAGACCATTTGTGGCCACATCAGCTCTCACATCAATACTCAAAAGTATGAGAGTAATCCCAAAGTAATTTTATTTGTTAGAGAATTGCAACTAATTAAATGGAACTGCATACAAAATTTAAAAAATCATGTTGTGAAGAGCTATAATTAGGCTCTAGTTAGTATTTTTGTATTTCATATCACAAGTGTAACAAGACCTTTGATGAAAACAGACCATGCCTGTACTGGCTATAGAGTACTCTGAGATCTGGGGCAGGGCAGGAGCTCCAGAGACAGGAGCAGTGTGAACAAGCTGTATAAATGTATAAGCTCCCACCCGAGGGGGTTACAAGATGGAACTTTGCTGTCTACAGAGGGAAACTGAGGCAGGGAGAAATCTAATCTTTGATTAGTGTTGGAGAGGCGATCCCTGGCAGAGCCAGGAACTAAACTTAGCCTGCAGGGTCCTGGCAGCAGCAGCCCTTTCCCTGGGACAGGCTGCATTCCTCCCCCAGCACCGCCGGGCAATAAATAGCAGCCAGCAGGGAAAATGGAAAGGAGAGCAGGGAGAGCTCGGGGCTCTCCTCTGAGGCTGGTGATGACCTGGCAAAGCAGTGAAATGGCCAGGGAGGAGGATTCACAGCTGGGGAAGCTGTGCCTCCCTCCTCTGAGCAGTGCAGGAGGAGGACAGTGGAGGCAGGAAGGTGAAGATGATGAAGAGAAACAAAGAGATGTGTTTCCAGCTTCCTCCTGAGAGGGCTGAGCCCTGCAGGGCTGAGGTGAGGCCCTGCCTGTGGGTCAGGGCATCTGTGGGCCATGGGCCCTGGGCAGGCTGGCTGCTCAGAGCAGAGCCTGGACCCCTGCAGTGCTAGTGAGCCTGGCTTGCTTCAACCTGTATTTTTCAGCTGCAATGACTCTTTTTTTACACCCCAGGGATGCTCTCTAGCATCCCCAGCACATCACAGCAGTCCCCCATGGCCCCTCCAGCAGCCCCCACTGCAGCACTGCCTGACACTGCAGCCTCCCATTTTGGATCCCACCTTGCTCTTGTGGCCACGTAATGCTGTCTGTGCTGCTGGCAGGGACAGAGGTGGCACATGCAGGGCAGCTCTGGGGCTCTGTGCGTGTTGCACAGCCACCCTGGCCACAGCCAGTGGCTCTGGGTCACACTGCCACCTGCCTCTTCACAGTATGGACAAGTGTGACCCTGAACTACTCCAACTTCTCCTCTTTAAAGAGTCCCAGATGCTTTCTGGAAGCTGTAGGAACTTTCATGTCCTGTGAACCTCATTTTTACTTGGAACTAGGGACATGGGGTGAGGATTTATTACCAAAGGCACTGTGCAAATCTTGTTTCTTGAGGAAACAGCAATGAAAAAAAGTATTTAAATGGCAAGAAAGCACTGGGACAACATCTGCCTCTAGATAGGTGGGTGGGAGTTTTGGTTATTTCAGTGCCAAGCACTGTGAGCCTTTCCAAGGGCTTAAGTTTTCTCTGGCAAAGGTGTGGCTGGCCTGGCTGTGCCACAGAGAGGAGCAGGGAAGGGAGCCATGACCTTTTAAAAATGAGCAGCCAGATTTCTGAATGCATGTGTGCTGAAAGGAAAAGCTCATTTTGCTTTCTCTCCCTTCCCTTCCCCCTCTGAAAAACTCAGCTCAAAGGAAAAAACTTCTCTGCAAATGGAAATACAATTGCCACATTGCCCTTTGCAAGAGAAACAACTTGGCATTTGACCACACGAGGAATTTCCTCAGATGTGGGCTCTGCTGCAAGACAAATTTCTCTTGGGCTTCTGCTGCTTTCTAAATTAAAGGAAAAGATTATCAATGGTAGCTTAATTCTCAGCTCTGCAGCCTTTGGGGTTCTCTGGTCTATTCCATGCCAAGTTTAACATCTTGTCATTAATAAGGTTTAGTAACTTTTAAGTATAATATTGCAATAAAATGTAACTAAGTATACACTGATGCTGTACTTCAAGAAGGCCAGGATCCCTGATTAGTGCACATTAGCTGCTGCACTGATGGCCTGGGAATGGCCCTTCAGCACATCTGGACCTGCTCTGCACATATAATGATGATTTCATGTGCCAGCCCTGTTGATTAGCTGTAAACCAGGCTTTCAGAGGCAAGGTTCACCTGCTACTTCTCATTCCTGTCATTTCTGTGGATTAATAAAAGATTGATGAGGAATGGATCTGGGATAAAGCAGAACTATTGGCTTGGGTTTGTGCTGGAGGAGAGTAAAGGCACAGTATGGACAAGGCATCACTGAGAACTGCAAGAGACAGCCCTGGGGAATGTTGAGAGGCAGAAACAACCCTGGCTCTGCCTGAGATGAGAGTCCTGGGGTTTGTTTAACTGCATGTGAGAATGCTGGGATTGGCCTCACTGCTCCAGTGAGGGTACACTGCCTGTGTGCAGGAAAGGCAGAGGGGGAAACTCCATCCCCACATTCTCCCTGGATCAGAATTGGAGAGGAAGAAGGAAAAAGCAGCTCCATGCATCAAATTAAGAAATTGCAAGGAAGCTTGTCCCTCCAATTTTAAAGCATAAAATGTTTGATCTGGACTTCCTGAGTGGCTGGGACATTTGCTCATAAATTGAAAGAAGCACTTGCTGCTGGACTGCTGCCTATCTCAAGAATGGTTGTAAGATATTTCAGTCTCAAAAGTGATTGCAGCTTACCAGAGAGCAGCCAGGTGGACACCAAGAAAATCACAAAGCTGACACAGCTCTGTGGTGATGCAGCAGCTGCAGCCAGGCTGGCAAGTGTCCAAAGGGCACTCCTGAGCCAGCTGCAGCACTTCAGTGCACTGAGGCAGAGGTTTTGGCTAAGTGAGAGGATGTCACACACTTAAAGCCTCATTTCCAGCAGTCCTGCAGCAGCTGTACCTGTCCAAAACCCCAAGAGATCAGTGCCAGATCAGCCTGTCCCACAACAATATTTTTCCATACAATCACACTTATAATAAAAAAGAAGAATAAAGGTTGTTACACCTTTCATGAGCATTGAATGGACACAGATATTTTTTTATATTTTATTTTTTACAACCGTAAGCAAATTAGACTTCCATGTTTGCAGGCAGCACTCCAAACTGACTGATTCAGTGAATTCTGTCCTTTGACTCCTGTGGAACAGGGGCCAGGCTCACTTACCACCATGCCACAGGCTCACAGGATGACCCCAAGGAAGTCACTTAACCCCCTTCCAGGATTTCTCCATCTCCCTGCTGGCAGGGGGGAGTCTGATTCCTGTCAGGAGCCTGAGCTCAGCTCCAAGGCAGTCCCTGCTCTGCATCTTAGCCCAGGCTTGCCACCCCCAAACCCAAGAGTCTGACCACACCGAGGCAGTCTTGAATTTCTTCATGAGACAGCTAGAGATGTCTGTAGTAAAAAACATCAATATCAAAAATCCTAAACCAAATCTATTCTGTTTTCATTGAAAACTGAAAAAACTACTTATGTGCTACTTAAGCAGTCACAAGCAAGCTTTCCTTTTAACCCCAGCAACATGCCTCACTCACAACATGACTTAGAGAGGTTACTTAAGTGGTAATAATCTGCTTAATTCACTATTGCCAAGGAGTCTTGTCCTCTCTTCAGAAATTGCCAACAAGGTCACCACTTCCGTTAATTGTGCCTGTGTTTGTTGTAAGGCAGAGGCGGCTCCGAGTGACTAAGGATGGAAACTCCTCCCAGATCATTGCCACTCTCAAACACTGGTGGCAAATGTTTGCAGAAAAGCAAATGAACGTGGGTTGTAAAGGGCACCATGTTACAAACTTCACTCTAATGAATATTTTTTCCTGCTGTTCACCTCTGATTCCATTATCAGTTTCTTATCAGTTCTGTCTCCTAGCAGGCAGACCTTCACTCTGTTCTGGGGACAGCAGTTGCTTTGCTAGAGAAAACCAGCTGGACAGATGATCAGCTGGACAATTATCAGATCAGATCTCTGGTGCTCTGTTTCTGTTGTTGGTCATTCCCAAAAGCATAGTTTGCTCCTGTTCCAAATTTGGGGTGAAAGCCCTCTTGGTTACCTGTTGTGTCTAACCTTGGCCAGTGGCAATTTTAACATTTTATTTTCAGCTTGGTGAAAACGTCTTTCTATGCTTGACATAGCACAGAGCAGGGAGAAAGTCTTGGAGATGAGAATGGAAAAGAGATGTAACTTGTCTGAAGATAGGATTGTGTTTGGCTGTTGTAAATATTCTGCCTTGGTTATGTGCTCTCTGGGGCTGCTTCTAGTACAGGTAGGTGAAGGTGTGATCTCTCTCTGACCTGCAGTGGACAGAGGATGCTTTCACTCCCTCAAAACAAATTTCAGAGTTCCTAGGATGAGCCAATAACTCAGTGTGGCTGACACCTCACCTTCCTTTATCACCAGACTGATATCTGTGGTCATGGACAGCTGCAATTAGTCCCCAGAGCACTGATAGTACATGATGAGCACTGTGGCTTTTGCCTCCCTAAAGGAGGACACTCTGCCTCTGTAATTGCTCTTGAGATTTTCCAGCTCTGAAGCCTTTGTCAGCTAACCTTGGATACACAAGCTGTCCAGGGAAGTTATTGATTCCTCTCGTCTCCACCTCCTCCCTGCCCAGTTAGACTGATTTATAGGAATTTTGGTAGGAACCACTAAAATCCTGGCAGAGCTCATTAATCTGTGAATCTTTTAAAGACTTCCCTCCTTGCAGAGACCATCTGTTTGCCTGAGTGCTATTTCTGCAGCTGCCAAATCAGGTTTGCAAGACTCTCACCTTCTTCTCAAACCCCCCACATGACACTGTAATATTTACATTCGGGGCTCGACACCTTTTCCTAACAGATCTGTGCAGAGCAAATGCAGCTTCACACATCTGTGCAAGACTCAAACCCAGTAAAATAAACAGAAATAATGCCCCTAAAACCAAAAGCAGCAAGATCAGACTGAATCATATCATTTCTCTGGGCCTTTTACGTTCACTGGGAGACAATTCAGTAACACCTGAAACCTCTGCAGAGAGAACTGCCAAAAACTGTAATTACAGCATGAAAATCTACCATGTATTGATGGGAAAAGAGCTTTGGCCTAGGTCCCCTGTTCTGGGTGACTCATGCAGAGCTGGCCAGCAGAGAACCACTCATGTTTGTCAGCAGGTGCCAAAAGCTGGCCTCATGCTGTCATGCTCACCTTTTCTCAGCCTTGTGCAAATGCATCTCTCTTGAGTGCCACAGCAGGCTCATTTTGGCCCAGTGTGTCAGAGGACATTGTCAGCAAGACCTGTAGCAGCTCAGAACCCAGTTTTGTCTTTCAAATGTAGTTTTTTTTGTTTCTTCACATCATTGCAGTGGCCTTTCATAACTCCCCCCCCCCAGAGAATACAACCTTTTATAAATTAGATGGGATGAAAATGCCACCAAGATTCAGACTATCAATTAATTTCTTCTTTGAGATAAATCCTCTTCTGAATCTTTGATCTCCTTATTTTATTTACTGTATTTTTGCACATTTGCATAAAGTATTTTCTCCGTGAGCCAGCATTTATCACTGGTAAGGTTCACATTTCTAGGAGATAGCGGGAATTTCTTCCCCATTTTCTTTTTGAATGTGCAAAATTATTTTCCCTGCTGCTGGATTTGTGTCACCTGACATAGTTAATCTTCTAATCTTCTCTCTGGGGTGACATCAGAGGAGATGATGGAGACATTTCCTTTCTTGAATACAAAGCTCAGATTCAATTTTTACTAGTGAAAATCTTGCTAATAACATAAAAGAAATAGAGATAAATGCAAAATTATGACATGCCTAGTTATTTTGGGGGGCTGCCATTACTTTTGTATTTGTTGCTTCCTAGAGGTCTGTTTTAGCTGTCAGCTATATCTTGCCTATTTTTACTCATTCTTCCTTCTCTGGATGAACCCACATGAGATCTTGTCAGAGCATCAGCTCCTCTTGAAGTTGCATTATTACACTCCCCATCCATCAAGTTGAAATGCCAAGAGAATGTGTCAGAAAACAATAATGGAATAAAATTCCAATAACTGGGACTTCCTGGGCACTCTGCTTCTCGCTGAGCCTGCTTGCTTTTCCTTCTGCTGGTTGCTGTACAGAAGTTCAAGCCCATCTGAACAGCAGCTCCCTGCTCTGCCAAATGTACTCCTGGCACAGCTCCCCACGGCCCTGGCTTTGGCCCACTGATCCCACAGGTACATCTGGGCCCCCACTGCTCCACAGGTACATCCAGGACCTCACCAAGGCCCCGTCAGTGACTCAGGAGAAGTGGGGCTGACAGTGGGGCTAGTGGTGGCCAGCCAGCACGCTCCCCTCTTGCTTCTCTTCCCTTTAACTGGGTGCAATCCAAAAGCTGTGGTTGCTTTTACCCTTTACATTAGAGGGCAGGAAGGCACATTCTATCCTCACAGCTACAGGGCTTTTCAAGGGGGAAAATGTGTCTCAGCTAACAAATTCCTAACATTTTGGGTTCTTTAGTGCTCTGAGAGAAGGTCACCCACATCCTGATGCCAACCTGCTTCTATCAGCCTGCAGTTCCTCTCCTAGCCCTGTCCTTCCCCTCCCCCTCCCCAGGCTGTGAATCCTCCGTACACAACAGTCAGAAATCTCTTCACACGGAGGAAAAAACCCGAGGGAATTTGCATAAATTAGAAAGGAGAAGGCATTTCAGGCATTCTCTCTTTGAACTGCTCGGAAATCACGCTGATGGCAGATCGGAACCCGCCGGAGCGGGCAGCGCGGCGCTTGCCTCAGCCTCACGGAAAATGGCAGGTTTAATAACCACATTTTCCAGCCTGGAAAATGGCAGGTTTAATAACCAGGTCTGACTTGGTTAGCTAAAGAAATACTTCTCACTTCTCATGATTTCCTTCTGTCAGGAGAGAGGAAGGCAGAGGGAAGCAGAACAACTCACCCACACCCCTGCAGCAGTGCTGAGCTTAGCAAAGCCCCTCCACCAGTAATGCCAGCAGGCAGCCAGAGTCTGGCTGGACCTGAGAGCCCACCGTGGGTAGCACAGCTCCCTGCCTTTCCTGTGAGCTTTGGATGAGGCTGGCTCCATCCATGGCTGAGTGAGAGGCAAGGCAGCAGTAGGAAAAGCTCAGGTTCAGCTGGGAGCTTTCAGGTGGATCAGGCTCTTTTCACAGTCAGATTGCTGTGTCAGTCGGGTTGTGGGGGAAATTATGAAATTAAAGCCCAGATTTTCCACAATATTTAAGCACTTAGATCAGGCACAAATCAGATGGGATGTGTAAACATGTAGAGAAGCAACGTCCCACTACATGTCTTACTCGTGTAGGTGACAGTATTTGGGCTCTAAGGCAACTGTTGTGTGTTTGTGCCATGGGAGGTGCCCTGCACCCAGGTTTCCCCAAATATGCCCACTTTCCTCAGGCATATCAGCTCAGCTCCAGGGCTTTTGTATCTCAATTTTTTTTGAGATATTTATTTTTGTGTCTTTGTGCTGTCAGTACTGGCCTTGAACATGTCCGGGGATGGGACATCCACAGCATTCCTGGGCAGATAATTCTTCCTGGAGATCTCCAGAGAGGGGACACACAGCAGCTGCTTAAGTATTTCAAGATGTAGTGGGAAAATGCAACTGTCTTCCACAGCAGACTAAATGGTCCAGGAAAACCTTTTTTAGGAAATACTCAAGTGACTTCCTTCCATATGTTGCATTTGCTACCCCACTCGTGGTACTTGTCATGGATTTATGCAGACCTCTGTCTGTCAGGGAGTAGAAGGAAGCAGAGAGATTTATAAATGATTCTCTGTGCATGTTGAGGGAAAAGCATCCTTCAGGTTCCTTGGAAAGCCTAAGTGAGAGCCCATTTCTCCTGTTAGTGTAATACCTGCTGAAATAATATGTGCTTTACCTCTCACCCTTTATTGTTTATTTTAATTTTTGACTTTTGCCTTTTTTGCCATGACAGACACCAGGCTTATTCGTAAATGTCCAAAACTTTCTCTGTCAGTCTTAAATTTTCCGGGCTTGGCCTTTTTCCAGGAGCAAACATGGCTTTTCTCTTTTCATGCTGAGAAACAGGGGAAGCTAAAAGAAATACTCTGTTTTAACCAAAGAATAAAAAAGTCTTATAATTTATCAAAAGCCAGCATTATAACTAAAGTATCTAGGGATCAAAGGTAATTTTTTGATTGAAATATTCACATCAAAAGAAGGTGTTTGTTTGTGAGTATTGTTGTCAGAATTAGGTCTGATTTGTTCAACTTTTGGCCTGCTTTAGTGTTTCAATGAAGAGCTCTCCCAAAGCCAAATCCTAGTAAGGGCTCTGGCAGATGGGCTCTTGGCAACTTTGATGTAATAATTTAAGATATATTTGTCCTTCCCCCTCAGTCTTCTCTGCTGGCTTCTCTGCCCCTCTCCCAGGAGATGCTGACCACCTGCAGCAGGCATGGCCATGGACAATGTAGTGGGGGTTACTGAGGCAGAGGCTTCTTAAATTCCTCTGGAGGATGAGACAGAGCTGAGACACCAGTCTGGGATTTGGCATGCCTTCCCTGCAGGCACTTGTCCAGCTCTGCTCGAGGGCTCTAGCCTCCAGTGGAGGAGCACCAGCACACAGCTGTGAGAGGTAACTTCAAAACCAGCTGCAGCTGTTTGCTCCGAATACAAGGAGGAATGGTGAGCCCTTAATCCTGCAAATACTTATGCATGTGTTTATAACTGTGAGCAGTTCCAGGAACTTCAGTGGGCTTGAAGTTAAACTGGCACGTAAATGCTTGCAGAGCTGGGAGCCTGCATTTCCTCAGGGTCGAGCTAGGAAAGCTTTGATTCTCACACATTGGAGCAATATGTTGCAATATGTTGCTGGCCTCCTCCGACACTGCGAGAAAGGTCCCCCAGTCTGGTTTAGGCCTTCTCCCTTTCCCAGATGCATACTGAGATCAAGACCAGAACCTCCCTGACTGCCAGAATAGCCAGTGGCCACTCCCTGGGTCTGTGGGCGGCGGCAGGATGGAGAGGTTAGGCACCATGCCCTCACTTCTCCTCCTTGTACAGCCTCTTTGGCAGAGAGCACAGCCTGAGGCTCTGCTTCTCCTCAGAGCTGCCCTCCAGGTGAGCCTTACCCCAGTGAATATCTCCATGAGTGCTGCGTGAGCAGATCGAGAAGCAGGCACTGACAAGGGCTGTGCCAACAGATCCTCCTGCTGGCCAGACACTTCTGGCTCTGCTTGCCCAACCCTCTGTAGGCAACCCGAGGAATGGTTTTGGGAACATGTCACAATCTACTTTTGCAGCTATTTTTGCTTCTTAGTCAGAGGCCTGACATCCTGAATTGAATCCATGGCTAGCTGTGCTGCTGAGTAACCAGCAGAGTATAAAAAGGCTTCTCTTCAGAGCGAGCTCAGGCAGAGCCAGCAGTGCCAGCCTTTGGGTGCTTAGACTGGAGCATCTGAGTAAAAACAGCCCACACTTTTCAGAGGTGCTGGGCACCCTGAACTCCTAGTATACTTCATGTAATTTATGGGGTTTTTTTCTTCAAGGCATTTTGAAGAAAGCTATTCCCGATGGCTCATTTCCCCCCGGGGCTGTCTCTGGCCACAAGGTCTGGAAGTGCTTCCCAGAGACCAGCCCCCGCCTCCTCCCAGCCCTCCCTCCAGCCCTGGGTCTGAAACCCCGACACTGGTGAAGGGCTCAGGCACTCAAGGTCTGAGTCAGGCAAAGCCCAGACTGCTCCTGACTGCTCCCAGGACAAAAAGTGGCAGCAAATCAGCACCCCCCGGGGCTGAGGCTCCCACCGGGTCCCGCACATGCCTCTGCCAAGCCCAGCCTGGCTCTAACGCTGCCAGAGCCTTTGCTTGCACTTCATTAAGGTGCCTAATGAGCACACCAGTGCGCAGGGTACTCTCCACTGACTGTGCGAGTCTGGGAACCTCATACCCAACAAATCCCACATAAACATTTCCAAAGATTAAAAAAATAAGTTGTAGGAGCAGCCGCTGAACTGGCATTAAAGTGGCATGTTTTAAGCAAGAAAAGTCATGAAGTTACAGAGAAATCTGCACTCACAATATTATTATAAACTACGAAACAGCCTTTAGTAACAGTGTCACAAAACAATTTCTCAGATATTACAATATAAACAAAGACCTTTCTTTTTCCTTCCTCCTTAAAGAGATACAGCCTGGCTTCTGCCCCCTTTTCCAGCAGTGCTTGTACTCGGTCCCTGCAGAACGAGAAGGAACAGAGCAGGGTGTCAGAGCCTATCCCCCAGCCCATCAGCTCCCCCCGCAGCCCCCGGGCAGCAGGAGAGCCCTGCGGGGCGGCTTCCACCACCGAGCCCACCGCTCAGCAATTAGCTCTGCTCTCCCGCGCGGATTTGCGGCTTAGCTCTTAAAAGCCGTTTCATAAATATTCGATGGCCTTTCCGACAGGGTAATGTGCCTCTGTGACATTAAAGAGGAAACTCCGCGAAGGGGAGGGATGACAACAAATTTATCCACCAATAGCACACTCTTTTGGCACAAAAGCACATTCTTATCTTTACATCCCATAATGAGAAGGCAGGGACGGGACTGTTGCTACAGCTCTCTGGGTGGGTAGATGTGGAGTGCAAGAGAAGGGTGGCTGTAAACTGTTAGATATTTTTTCCCCCCTTGCCTTTGCAAAGAGAAGGACCCGCGCCTGCGGTCCTGCAGTGGTTTTGCTAAGCCGCCGGTGAGGAGGACCTCTTACACGATGTCAGACTGCGAGGGACTGCCTGTGGGTAAGCGCCAGATTTATATTTACCCCAGTGTCCTGCCGGCTGGCTCACATTCTCAGATTGCAAAGTCACACGCGAAGCCGCTTGCTGTCGAAGGGAGCCGGAGGCGCAGCAGGGAGAGGAGAAACTGCCTGCGAGCCCTGCAGGTCCTGTGAGGTGCCCTAGAGCCCGAGAAACTGCCTGCGAGCCCTGCAGGTCCTGTGCGGTGCCCTAGAGCCCGANGCTCACATTCTCAGATTGCAAAGTCACACGCGAAGCCGCTTGCTGTCGAAGGGAGCCGGAGGCGCAGCAGGGAGAGGAGAAACTGCCTGCGAGCCCTGCAGGTCCTGTGAGGTGCCCTAGAGCCCGAGAAACTGCCTGCGAGCCCTGCAGGTCCTGTGCGGTGCCCCAGAGCCCGTGGTGGAGGCTGGGGAGGGCGGCAGTGCCTGATTTCCTCTGAAGGCACAGGGGCTGGGTAGGAGGAAGGGCTCTGGAATTGAGGCTGAAGGGCCGGTGTCCGCAGGGATGATGGCATCGGTGTGTGCAGCCTTGAGCTCACCGAGCAGAGTTTGTGGGGATGGGTGCTGCAGGACCAGGCGCCGTGTGTGAGTCCTGTTTGTTCCTTGATAAACCTTCCTGGACGGTAACGGCACAGCCAGGGCAGATAAATGTAATGCAAAGGGTTTATTTGCTGAAAGGAAATGGAAATGGACGTTATTTTAAAAATGAGTGCATTACACCCTTTGCCTGTATCTGGGAAGGAATCCTGTACTAGAGCTTAGGGCTGTATCTGTCAAACTTCACTGAGCAGAAGAGCGTGTCAGCAAGAAGCGTGATTCTCAGCTGGTTTTTTAAAAACTTCTATAGGAACTGTAAATGTTATCTAGGCTGCCTGTGCAAAAGGAAACTCTTGACAAAATGACAGCCTAATTCTCTGCCAAGGCATTTTACTAATAAAGAGATGGACTACTGGAAATTCCTTTTATTTTTTATTTTACCATGGCAAGCATTTATCTTTTCCCATGAATATGTATGTGCAACGTGTACTGTGTAGCACTCCTATTCCATTGGTCTGTGAAGGCTGTGCATCAAAGATGAGGTTCTGGGCTAAAAAGTGTGGCTGGAGAAGGAGAAGGCTGCTGCAGTGTTTTTCTTTTTTCCTCCTCTCTCTGCTTCCATTTTACAGAGCAAATCCCAAGTCCAAAACGGCGCAGTCATAACTAGAGTGAAATATATAAATTATGTATACGGTGCAGAGTGAGCTGCACCATGCAAAATTCCCTGGGCTGTTGCTATCAGCTAAAAACAGGGGAGATGAAAATGAGTATTTCCTGCCTATCTGCTCAAAAGGGTGAACTGTTAACCAGCAGAGTTTCGCTTCTCCAGGCTTTGATTTTAAGGGCCTGGCCCCAGTTTGCTTATTAAGCACTCTGAGTTGGGGGTGGGATATTTCAGCTTGACAGTATCAGTATCAGCTGGCATCTGATACTAATGATGAAACTGATATTGAGAGTGCATGGCATCTTGTGTGCAGAAATTACTGATATCTCAATTACCTATACTGCTGAAAGGACCTTTGAGTTTTCTTCCAGAAAAACATTCATGGATGCATTGAGGGAAGGAAGCAATTTTGTATGGACAGGAATAAAAATTAAAGTGATGTTTAGATGTGGATTAAAAATTTGCCAGAAACAGAGCAAAGGTTTATTTCTCTCTGTTCCCCCAGTAATTTTCCCATGCTTCTTCCAGGCCTGTTTCCAGGAAGCAGGGCTCACCCTGCCCCATGACAGACACAACCAACCTGTCACAGGGGACACCTGCTTCATGGATCTTGCAAAATATTCTGGTTCC
This sequence comes from Urocynchramus pylzowi, assembly GCA_013397555.1. Classification (NCBI taxonomy): domain Eukaryota; kingdom Metazoa; phylum Chordata; class Aves; order Passeriformes; family Fringillidae; genus Urocynchramus; species Urocynchramus pylzowi. The sequence goes on from VZRH01006015.1 coordinate 1,408,600, forward strand.
TGTACTTACAGTCATGTGGATGCATGTACATTAATATAAAAACATGCACCAAACCAGCAGTGGACAGAGAAATGGTGGTACTCCATCGGAGTTGTTAAGCAGTCTTAGTGAACCAGTTGCTGACAGCTTGCTCTTCATGTCAAGGAATTTTGAAATAATTCTCTTTGTGGCTATTGCTCTTTGACTAGCTAGGCCAAAGTTTAGAAACTTAGCAGTTTAAAACTTAGCACTCCATAAAAAGAGTTGCAAAAAATCCTTATCAGACCTTCTAATACTCTGCTTAGTGTTCACTAGTGCAGAAATGTCCCTTTGCTGAATCCAGTGAGCACGGCAAGGCTGGAACTGCACTTCTAAAATCCCTGGTTTTGAATGCAGCCAGATAATACAGCTACAAAAAGTTGGTGCAGTGACAGATATCATTAGCACTGCAATGTGGCTGCAGTCCAGAGCCCTGCTTCGAAGACAAACCCCACAGCCCTGTGCGTGTGCCCGTGTCTGCACATGCACACGGCTATAAATAAGTTTAGCCGAAGCACAACATTCGTGTCAAGTGTATGAACTGCTTCAGTGACCTCTTTGCAAAGGGTATGCCTCACGAACAACCTGGAGAATTGCACTTTGTAGTTACAGGAAATGAATGCCAGAGTTTTTAGACTGCTTTCAGCCTACACAAGAATGTAGCAGGAACAGCTGTGTAATTGTTCCCTCAGAAAAGCAACTTGGGGGGAATGGCTGGATACAATCTTCCACTTAAATAGCTGGATATGAACGGCCTGATACACCAATAATTTTTCAAGAGACTTTATCCAGTAAGGATAATCTACTTCAGTGCTGGAAATGGTTATGCAATTTTTCATGATGAAAGCATTGGGTGTTTTTAAATTACTGGTTTCTGTTCAGTTCCAGTGTGGCTGCACCCTTTCACTGTTGTGGAATGGAAAATTAAACATGTGATGCAAACAAAGTTTTATTTTGTTGTTTGGATGTAGTACAGAAGATATAAAAAAGGGATCTTAAATGCCAGAATGCAGATTACATGTAAGCAAGTGTACAGCTCAATTCTGGATTGAATTTGTACCAAAAAAAAAAGGCATTTGAAAGCCTTTTGAGATTTGAAAGTGAACAGAATTCTAAAATTTACACTAATAATTTCCCATTGTAACACATGGAGATAAAGAAAGAAAGATCAGTCACTTCAAGACAAATGTGCTCCTATTTCTTTCTCATTAGCAATTATTGACATACAGATGCTATCCATTAGTGCCAGCTACATAGATTTCTTGTCACTCCTACAAGCAGATAAAAGAAAAGCACATCAATTATTTAAGTGCTTCCCCTTGTGTGTATTATTTTCCTCTTGTAAGGAGTCGTAGTTCAGTCTCTGAACAGCTTTTCATGGACCCAGCATTTTGATTAGGAATATATGAGTCATGATGGCTCTGCTTCTTAACACAAACCTTTTGACTTCAGAAAAATCTCTGAAGTCATGCAAGGGTTCTTCAAGTGCCTCTTTTCTTTCTCTCCCCTTTCAGCCACAGACTGACTTTGAATAGCACGGGTAACTTCTTGTGGATAACACCACTGTTGAAATAACACAGGGTATTGAGCCATAACAGATGAAGATTATAATGCTGAAGAAGAATACCAGGAGTCTCATATATGCATATTTTCTCTGTTATTTACTGCAACAGGGCTGAGAAGGGAAGAAACAGAATTGATGTAGCTTGTTCTGCAGCAGGTGGCATGCGAATCTCACCGCATTTCCTTAAAATTCCTCACTACCACTTACTGGCCTTGTTTCAATAGAGGAGGAAGCAAGACTTTTCATCTGAAATATGTTCCTGACTCTTTAGCTAGATACTTCCTTTCAGAGCTAAAATTACATATTTCAAACATGTCTTTAAGACAGACTGGAGCCAGTTGATAAAATTGGTGTTTTCAGAATTAGGATATCCCAGAAAAATATGGGAATTTAGATTTCCTGAAATTCAACATTCTGCACTGTCATGGGGAGTACATTTATAGCAGCCAGAGAGGCTGTTAGTGAGCAAGGCCTCCAGCTTGCACTCTGGGCTGTCTCTGACAGCTCCTGGGAATAAAATATGGCCCACATGCATTTTTGTAACAAAAAATCATGACCCAGCACATGCACGAGCACTACTCCTGTCAAATAAAATTGCCCCACTTTGACATACTCATATTAGCATAGGACCATGCTTGAAATTTACGTTTCATTAGATTTCTAAAGAATGTCTGTCCTTTTGCAGCTAACTCTATGTTTCCCTTAGGGGTGGAGCACCACTTCTGCATCACAGTTTGCAGGGTGAGACCCTCAGTAAAGGGCAAAGGCCTGAAAGCACCTTGCAGAGTGGCTGTGCAGACTGCAGTTAGTGCTCAGGGATAAGCAGAGGAGTGGGAAGGTTTTTCCAGCATGTCAAGCCAGTTACCTGCTGTAGCTTAGGAGTGAAATGGAACAACTTGAGCATCTCAAGAGAAGGCTCTGCAGGATGAACACAGCTCCTGACTGCACTAACCCCACCAGCACTGGCTTGCATGCTCAGAGCTCCCCAGGAGCATCCCCCTGCCAGGGGAAGGTGAGCCCAGGGTGCTGGGGTGATGAGAACCTGGCAAGTATCTGTATTATTTATCAGGGCTTGTGACAGATGAACACTTCACAGAAACTCTAATCCTCGTGTATGGACCCCTTGGCAAACTCATTTCCTTTTGCATTTGGGAAGTCAGCTTAGGAGATGAATGCTAGCTATTAGAAGCAGTCACGCATTTTCCAATAGAGTGTTCTTTCATCACAAAATACAGATGTTACTAATTCAAAATGCAACATTTTGTTGGCCATGTCAATATATTAACACATTTCTAAAGACCCATGTTTTTGAAAATTGAAATTGAGTGGGAGCAAGACAGAAAGCCTTTGGATGCTCAGGTAAAATAAAATAAAATATAATATCTGGGAGTAGTGCCCCAGTTTGATGAAAATGGAATTGAAATACCAGAATTATCTTGGTAGCTAGGCGTCCTCCTTCTGACCAGCTCTGCTGCTCCTCCAGAAATTCCATGTGTCCTCAGTCTGTGCAAGCATTGCCTTGAGCAGCAGAGGCTGTGCATTCAGGGGGCAAACACTGATGGTGATGATGAAGCAATTGTTATGGTTTAATGCTTTAGAGAAGGTTTGGAACATGAAGATCAGACAACCACACAAGGAAAAATGAGTGACTCTGGTGCCTCAGAAATCCACATTTTGCAAGAAAAACCCCAGAAGTAGATTTATGGTGATGAGCAATCCCCATGGAGACACCAGATTGGGAGCCTGCCAGAGGTATGCCTGGAAAGCCCTCTCTGTTCATACAGTATGTTAAGACAGCCCCATGAGTCAAAATATTCAGCCTGCTGAAGAGTTAAAATCACCTGGGTGCAGCCTTCACCTGGTGAGGGCTGAGCCTGGGTTAAAGGGCATCCTGTTGAGGAGGGGTTCCCACCTTCAGGCAGGGCTCTCAGAGCCTTGGGGCTGTATGGCTCAGCTGGGGTCTCTTCCCATGCACCTCCTCAGATGTTTGTTGAGGGAAAAAGGGCTTTTCCATTTGGGAGAAATCTGAGGCCTCCAAGACCACAAAGCAATTTCTTCAGTGCTGAGAAAGGGAGAGAGCTGGGAGAGAGACAGAGGGCAAGGAGCAACTCCACATTTGCACTTGGGCAAAATGCCACAAATGGCAAAGTTAGTTCTTTGTCATCAAAAGCAAACATGAAAAAAGGTTGTCTCTGTTGCAGCCCACTATTAGGGGGTCTCAATAGGGGTTCTGCTTAGCTTAAGCAAACTTAGTGTACCTGTACATAGCTGGGTAATACAACACCCCTGTGCCACTCATAAAGTTATTTCTGACAACTAGCTTAAAAGTTTTCAACCTCTGGAATTAAAAAAAATGGCAAACTCTGTTGTTAGCTCTGTTTTTTTCCTGCAGCAAGGGTGTCCTGCCCCTTAGGCCTGGTGGTGGTTCTGTGGGAGCTGACTATGTTCCAGCAGTGTCCTGAGCATAGGCACTGGGTTAGTCTTCATCTCCAACCTCTGCCTTTAAAGTGGCAGGTGAGGTTTGCTTCTAGACTAACTGGACTAGAACTAGACTACTTGACTAGTCTAACTATTCAGTTGGCAAGCAGAGCCTGTGCCAGTTCACTGCTTTTCTGAAGCAGAATGTGAGTATGTGTGCTGTGTGCTGCAGAGGCTCCAGGTGGGGGTATTTGACCTAGCAGACACACTAACACCCATTTTCACAAGAAAATGTTTGTTTGTTTGTTGGTTGGTTGGTTTTCTTTCTCTGAGGAGGGGTGCAGAAGGAGGAGAGCTCTTTCAGGCAGTCAGTAAAGGCAGTAGAAGTTTGCATGAACATTTTCTGCTGGGTTGTTCATTAAGGATCTAGTTAGGAAATACAGAAGATGCTACATCTTTCCCAGGCATTCCTCCCCTCCTCCCCCATCCCAGTGGGAGGATTTTCCTTATCTGCAGAAATACCTGGAAGCTGTAGTTTGTCCCAGGGTCTGTGAGCAAGAGCACTTGCTCTGTACTGCACATTTCTGAACAGTCTTATTCCATGATGTTTGCAGTAACTTAAGGCATGCAAAAAACAACCAGTGTGTTTTTTCTCCTCCTCTTCTCCATCCCTCATAACTTCTGCAGTATTTCCAACACATTCTGTGTTAAGTCATCAGCATTTAGTAGCCATAATTGCATTTAACAATGTCTGGAGCCATCTCTTGCTGCAGACCTGTTACACAGGCAGTAATTTAGAGGGTGGGGCCCCCTTCACTTCCTTTGCCATTCAGACTGCAAACTGAATGCTCAGTGTGCCCTCCCAAAAACCTGGCTAGTGCCCAGTCTCTCATCATCACATTCAGTTGCTCCTCTGTTGTCCCTGTTGTGTCTTTCCTTACAGACTGTGATCAGCTCCCTCTCCACACACTTGTGGTTTCCACAATTAAATTTGTAACATTACATCTAAAACTCACATAAAAGACTGTCAAGATCCCCCAAATGCTTTCTTCTTTGTGGGAAAGAAACTCTGGGGCAGAGGAATGGGCTCCTGCCCAATGCCAGGTGCTGGCATGGACATGTTAATAGTGCCAGGATCAGTTCCCTGAAGGACTCCTGGGTTTCATGGAGCAGCTGAAGTCACCGTTGAGTCAGCAGGGCACATGGACTGGTCATAGCTGCTCTTTGCTTCTGCACACGGGCTGTCAGTCACACAAATTGCTTTTGGAAGAAAAGCAAGCCCTTGCTCAGAGGACTCCAAACTAGGCTCAGTGAAATGGTTGTGGCCCTGGAGGAATCACAGCAAATTCTGAGAAGACTTTGGGAAGTACAATGCTGTCTCCATCACAAAAACCAGGGAGCATTTCAGAGAGGTGCCAATGGCTGATTTATCTCAGGCAGTTTTTCCACACTGCCCAGGTGGGAGCCCCCCAGCCCCACATCACTGCTCTCAGCACTGTTTTATGGCTCAAGTTTCCACCTCTTCAGTGCTCCTTGGGAGAACACAGGCTCATCCCCATGAAGTATTATGAAGGCATGAAATTAATTTTGGAGAGATGTTGGAAAGATTTAGGTCCAAAATCCCCTCAAAATCCATTGACAGTACCTGCAAACTTGGCATTTCCTGTGATTCTCACCTATCTTGCAGATAAATATACACTTACACACTTATCCTTACATACTTACTGTGAAAATGGTAAAATCCTTACTGCTGAACCACAAGGTGAAAACTCTTGCAGTCAGACAACTTGCCTGAAGAGGTCTGCTGAGGAAATAAAGAAATAAATAAAAGAAATAAAGAAATAAAAGCACACACACACACAAAAAAGAGCTGTGTGTAAAACATCTGAACACCTGAATAATTTTTCCCAGAGACTCAAAAATCTAAAGTGGTGACAGCAAGCTGACCACCTCAGGTTGCACTTGATCATGTGATTATGAAGGACCTCACTTCAGGTTAAACTTATAATTTGCACATCTCCCACTCATGCTTTGGGACCATGATCCAGATTCTTTGAAATCAAGCCTTTCTATTCAGTCTAATGAATTAGGATCACAATGCTCAGAAATCTCAGAAATATCTCTGTCCCCCTGAGCCATCAGTACAAATTGTGGCTGGGTCAGTTCAGTCATACTCCTTAGACCAGCAGCCCGAGCCCTGTGCTGTGTGCTTGGTGAGATTTGCTGGGTGAGGCACCACCAGCAAGCACTCATGATGCATGGGAAGCACCAGGCATTAGTCATACTTTGTCCCTGAACATTTGCTCAGAGAAATGTATTTGTATTTGCACTAATTCAAACTTAGTGAATGTTTCATATTTCCCCTACTGAAACACTTCTAGATATGACTCAGCAATGTCACACAAAGAGCCATGGCTGCAGAATTATTCAGAGTTTATATGTGAGAGACTGAGGCAAATCAAGATTAAGCCAAAACCAGTTCCCAGTGCTGTGGGTGTGAAATTGGAGATGCCAAGGAGCTCTTCTTTCAGAGCACCCAGCACACCACTGTATTTCACATATTCAAACTCCACTGGCAGCTGTGAGCACTGGGCAGGCCCATAAATCAGACCTGTGGTCTCTGGTCCAGTATGAGGAGATGAGGAACATGCCATTAGTGACCATTTGGGAAAACCTGGGCTCCCACAGTTGCTCCATGGACCAGCTCTTCTCCCTTCAAGGGCTGCTCTGAGGCTGCAGCACAGATGCAATGCAGTTCCCAGCAGAACTTTTCAAGCTAACTTGACCTGAAATTGTCCTTGATCTTCCTGGAATGTTATACTTTACCATGTTCAATATCTTCTAGAGGTGAAGCTGGGATATTATGATAAACAGGATATTGGAAATACGTATGTCATGAAATACAAGATACTCGGACACCTCATAACTAGATCTCTGGCAGTAAGTATATTTGTCATAATTATAACTTGATATTTCACCAATTGCTTGGAGATGCTCTGCAATGTCAATAGCCTCACACACAAACACTTCTGATTCAGGCAACCTGTCTTTGGGACACCAAATCTGTCATTTTCTACAGCTCTTTATCTCAAATCAGAGGCTCCCAGGTTCATCTTGTTGCTGTGATAGTCAGCTGGCCTTCTGACACCCATATGACTTAGACATGATATCACAATCTCTTTGTGCTGGAGGCATATGGACCACATGTGGAAAGGATTTTGAGAAGGAAACTGTTATTTCCTGCATCTACCATAAATTGCAAATGGTGTATTCAGGCATAACTGTTCAAAACCAGACAGTACATTGATGAAATGGAAACAATTTATCTGGGAAACCTCATCCTAACTGTTTCATTATTCTTAGTGCTTCCAACTCTTTGATGTTTATCATGAGCCTCTTAAGACTTGTTTTAATTTTTTTTTCCTACAGCCAGTTTTCTTGGGTCATGATTTTTTGGTGGCTGTCAAAATGTCTATGTACTGTCTGTTTTCACCCAGTCAGCAGCATATGGGGCTTGTTATGCCACTAGAGAGTGGGGATTTTTTTGCAAAGATGTTTTGGTCAGGTATTTAAACATCCAAGGCTTAGGGAGAAGCATCATGTGTGAAAGTGTGAGAGAATCTGCAATGTCTGGAACAGATATGGTAGACTGAGGCATACACTGCTCACATATGCAGGATGGAGAATAATATTTCTCTAACAAAAGCTGTCTTTTTAAACACCAACCACATTTCTGTGTGTTTTCATTTTGAGTCATTTAATGAAAAAATTGGAAAACTCTGGGGAAAGCATTCAAATTGCTCACAGTTTTTCAAGGAGGAGTGTTTGTTTTCTCAACAAACTCCTCTCCTACAATTATTTGGTTTCTCCTGGCACACAAAAGAGCTGGAGTCTTTTTGCTGTCCTTTACTATTCCCTGCCTACTCTGATGTCCAATAAAGTGGGAGGAGTAAGAAGACATCTTCACTATTCTCCCACTACACTGGAAGGAGAAAACCACTGAAAATTGACTAGATGGCACATTTTTGTTGAGGCATGGTGAGACTCACTCCCTACTGTAGGAGGTCCCATGCTCAGGCCAATCAAAACATAACCAACACCAGCAAGGATGCAGCACCATTTTTTGCTTTGGGGATACAGAAAGACCATCAGAGCCTGAGCAAGAGCATCTCCCTGCTTCATTCTGCCATTGGGATTTCAGCAGGACAAAGCCAGTTCCTGAAGGAGCACATGATCTCCTGTGGCACATCCCTCATTCCCAAGGTCGGGTGTTCCTGCAGAGGAAAGGAGGCAGGGGAGTACCCAAAAAAGCATGAGAAAACTCACTCTGGCTATGAGACACAGCCAGCCAGGAGCTGAACATCTCAGTTTTGTCCAAGAGGATGATACAGGATTAGAAAATACTTGTTTGTACTAAACTGATTTAATTTTCTCCCACAGAAATGTGCCTCAGAGTTGAGCATGTGCATTTGCTTCCTTTTCCTAGTGAAGTTCAGCAGCTGTCCTGGATAATGGTGCCAAATCTTTAAAGATTTCCTTGTTCTGAGATGATTGCTCAATTGACAATCTGCCTTGTTAATCAAGCTGCCTTGAGGGACAGTGGAGAACTGCAGGCAACTGGATGTTTTGATGAGTCCCACAGAGAGTGAGACAAGGCTGTAGCAGGAGACCAGCCCAGCACAGTCCCAAGCCCACCCAAACAGCTGGTCTGTGCCACCTGGAGTGCCTGGCTTCTCAGAGCAATCCCCAATGGAGCTGTTTGTAGGGAAGGGCCAGCACAGGGAGACCAAATTTATTTTCCACTACTTGACACAGGCCTTGCCATGGGCTAACTGCTCACGAGTCAGTCCTGGAGAATGCCAAGGAGCGAAGGCAGCTGGGCAGGCATCCTCCAATACAGCTTCTGCAGGTCTTGTTCTCCTGTGCAAATTCTCTTGTTACCTGCAATGAGTCCCAGACCTGTCCTCTCAACAGTTCAAAGCATTTGATGAGCCCATGTACTCGAATTTCTGTTTTGATCCAATATCAAATATCTATAAAAGGTGCAAAAAATCAGCAGGAGTGCTAATTACTCACTGAGCTCAGACGATGGTCAGAGATAGCCCTAGGCTCCTGCTCAGAGAGGGAGGTTAACTTTAGTTCAGTAAGAGGTTATTAGATCCCTGTTTTTCCTTCCATTATTTCCCAAAACCACTTACCAGAACTGAGTTATCTTCCTTGTCTAAATTCTCTGGCTCCTGATGATGTTTGGCTGCCTTGTCTGTACTTTCAAGGCCTTATGCTAAATTTAGACAAGGAGGAGATTCTTCTCCTCTGGACCTTCATTTTGTGGGTTACTCATTGAATGCTGCAGGCACAATGTGAGTTAAAATCCCATTTGCTGCGCAGCCAAGTGGGTTAGGGCTGGAAAATTGGTTTCTTCTTCCTGCCTACTACACCTCCACATGCCCTTCATGTGAAGGGCACATGCCTTGTGCCCTGAGGGATGCTGCTGCAAGTTTCCAAAGACTCAGGATCACCTCTTTCTTTTTCACGTGTTACCTAACACAGGCACTTCTTAAAAATTCTCTCTTCATCTGTGTATGGGGACCTCAGGAGATCCTAAATAAGTGATGTCTGTGCTGCAGTGTGGTGCTCCCTGGAGACCCTTCCTCTGAGACCTCTCTGGCTTTTCTTCAGTTCTTCGAGTCCTGCCCATCTGCTGCTGCCTTCCTTGTTCTGCCCACCAGCAAGCCTTGGGAAAATACCTTGATTTCATCCAGAGAGGAAAGAGGGAGCATCAAAACACCAATTGTAAGAATTCATGGGAGTAAAATTTTTGCATCTGAATACTCATGAAGTAGAAATGCAAAGTAATTTCCAGTTTGCAAAAAAGATCATGAGAAAATTCTTTGTACTTATTAACAGAAAGCACCTTCTACTATTTTTGCATCTTTAATAAACGTGTGTTTCTCCAGTCCTTATGTGATAAACATGGAATTCTGCCAAGTATCCAATGATGACACAAACTACAATAGTGAAATATGATCCACTTGCTCATGTCACTGAAACCTCAGAAGGGAATTACAGCCTTCAGCAGGGTTCATTTGAGGTATACTACTTAAGGTAATAGGGCTGGACAATCTCATTAAGATTTATTTCCACCCCATTTAAACATGGGTTCAAAAGTACAGCTGGAGCTGTACTGGCTTTATCTTTGGCTTACGGAAGAGATTGGAAAAAGAGGTAAACAGAAAACACTCAGCTGCTCAACCGGCCGGGCCGTGAGACTGCAGTACAGAACAGACACAGGCTTGTGCCCAGGCTTGGAGGCTGAGAAAACTGGGACAAACTTTTCATCTTTATTACATTGCATAGGCTTTTCCCTTCTATTTCCCCTCCCATGGAATTTAGGAGATGTTGCATCATTCCATTAGGGAGAGTGAGGCACAAAACAATTCCATCTGCTCTTCTTTAATGGTAGCTCACCATGTTCTGGATTTCTTCACTGGATTTCTTCCAGACCTGAATTTGTCTGTACCCATTAGGGAAATGTATTAGTTAGGAAAAATACATTTTCAAACATTTCAGCTAGTGTTGCAGTTTTCCTAAGTAGTCTGAGATGTTTCCAAGGCTCCCAGCACGTCAGGCCTGTCCTCCCGCAGACCGCGATATGTGATGACGGTAATCCTTCTATCACACTCCAAGTGCTTCTTCTTGCCTCTGTTGAAGCTGGCCAGAGTGTGAGTTATTTGGAAGCATTTTTTCCCTTTTTTTTAGTATAAAAGAGGCAGAGGAGATCCCACCTGGGAGAGGAGAATTTGCTAGAAAACAAATCCAGCAGGCCCCTGGATTTGCTGCAGTGTCTTTTTGGTGAGAGTGAATAGACGCACCCAGATGCATCAAACGTTTGAGTTTGGCTGCTCCAACCCAAACAGACTCCTGGTGATCGTGCCCTGAAGCCCAGGGGCTTTTGGGATCAGACATCCTGTAATCCACAGGCAAAGCTCAAATTGCCAGCACAGTCCAGCTCTTCCTACTGCAGGCAGCATCTTCAGGCTGATCCTGGTGAGAGGGTGGACTGCAGCCGGCAGGGCCAGCACCAAGGGGAGCCTTCAGCAGGCAGATGATGCAAACAGCAGAGGACATGACCTCAAGCATGTCCTTGGGGTTGCTTCCACATGCAACCTGGTCAAGCCCTTTTGTCTGGGAATGGATTTTCTTGTTCAGACATTGCACTCTCACCCTTCTCAGATTTGGAACATCCTTTGTGGTTTACCCAAATCCAGAGTAAATGAATACATCCAGAAACCCCTGGAGAATACTAAGACAGGGAAAGGCATTTGGCTCTCTCCAACACTTTCTGTGAGAGAGTCAGATGAGAAGTAGATCCAGAATTGCTATTCCCTAAGTTTGATTTCTTTGGCACTTGCTAGATGCATAGAAATGTACAATCAACACTGCCATGTAGACAGGACTAAAATTGGAATGTTTGGAAGAAAAATAAGGGATTGAATAGAAAGAAAAATGGAGTCGGCAGTTCAAAGGACCCATCACCATAGTATCGAGACACTGTTTACAAAACTTCTTTGTTAAGAAGTTTCCACATGCTCTTTCTTTCAATTTCAGTTAAACTCAACATAGTCACTGCTCTGGATTTAAACTGTGCCCTGAAAGGCCTATAATCTAAACATGGAAACATTTAAGTCATGTGCTAAAAGAAGAAAATGAAGCTGCATCCAGTGCTGTGTGAGGACCTCTGGGCTGATCCTGGTGGACCTGCAACAGCCCCATTAACAGCCAGGTAAAAACCTCTTGCAAGCCCCAGAGCCACCATGATGGAAGGAAAACCCAGACATACCATTGCTCAGTGGGAAAACTCTCCTGCAAGCCCCAAAGCTGTTGTCCCCAGGTAGAAACCCCCCTGCAAGCTCCAGAGTTGCCATCCTGGGTAGAAATCATTCTGCAAGCCCCAGAGCTGCTGTCTCATGGGGACAACCCTCAGCCTGGTGAGCTAGGACATAACATGGCCCCTCAATCTCTGCTGCTGCATCTCCAGCACTGCCTGGCTCATCCCTGCACTGTCCTCTCCTGTGTGATCTAGGTGTGCTCCAGCACGACAGCAACAGAATAAAGCCCTGCCTATTTTCAGTGGCTGAGTTCTGTGAAATGCAGTTCAGACTCTGGCATGAAGAGGAGAAAATTATTTGGGTAGTCAAACTTCATTTTGTTTAATTTGGACTTATTAAGAATATTTATCTTTTTAAACACAATGTTTAACCTGACAGCATCCCATTAAAATGCTTTACATAAGCTTATTAGGAGCTTCTGTGCAGTACTATATTTATTGCAATTAGCAAATATTAGTGGCTCAGACAAACGGCAAGATATTTTTTCTGCCCTGCTCCTATTTTGCTTCTCATCTCCTTGCCTGCCATAAGCTAAGCCTAGCCTAGATTAGATTCTTTCACATATCAGCCTTTCTGCCTGACAAGCCTGAAAGAAGGAGAAAAGAAAAAAAGGAAAATGAATAGAAAATTAACCATTAGGAGCCTCTGAGAAATCAAAAGAGCCTTTTAGATTAAGTCTCTCAGTAGTATCAAGGCTAGTAGCAGTGCCAGTGGCATTAGTGGCACTAAGTTACTTAATTCTAGTATGATTCAAAATCATTTGTAGCTATGAGCTTATCCAGAGTAAATCCCCATCCTCCCAGGTCTTTTGTTTGCCATCTCTTGACAAGCTACATTGCATATAAATGAGGTCATAAAACATGTGAAGGAGGAATATATTTTCATTTGTATTGAAGTTTCATGCACGGAAATGCTACTGTACAAATACCAATAATGAATAGCATTAGTAGTTAATGAACTCAATCCTTATTTGGGCTTTGTTTTGGGGTTTTCTGTCCTTACACAGATATAAAATATGTGAAATGAAAGGAAGGTTTCCCTGAATGAGGACAAAGGCCAATTTTAAGAGATACTTAGACCTCATTCCAGTCAGTGGCAAAGGGTGGCCCAGCTGGCCTGTTCCAACCAGGATGGCTCTCACAGGATGGCTGGAGTTTAGCCTCTGAGGTCTTTCATGGTTTGTGAGCAAGTCACAGGCTGCTAAGCCACTTTAAGCCCACAGACTGTTCAGAATCCTGGGGAGGAGCAAAGGTTTGGGTACCTGAGTCTCAAAGCCTACCACATGTGCCAAATCTCTGATAAAAGGGCTGGTTCAGACCTTTCAGGAGAACCTGACACTTCTGTGTGTACACACAAACGCCTGAGCCTTGACACTGATGAGCAGATAAGTTCTGGAGCTTATCCTGCAGCCTCCTGAGAGGATTCAGTCCTGAGGCAGAGGCATCCTGGCTGGCTGGGCTGGGGTGTTGTGCACAGGAGGTGTGGAGCAGCACTTTGGAAGCAGTGCAGAACCTCTGCTCGACCCTCCACCACTGACCTTGACCTTTTCCCTGGCAATGCCATGAGGCTGTGCTGGGAAGGGCTGCTGGGCCCCTGTCAGGCCACAGCCCTACTTGGCTGGTGTGCAGCACGAGATGCTAATGCTCCTTCTGCCCTGTGTGCTGGCCTGCACTCTCTCTGAGTGATGATTCCTGGAAAAAAATACCAACTTTTTTTAGGCTGTTAGAGGTTTTTTACTTTTTCTGGAAAGGGGGAAAACAATGGTGTCCATGAAATTCACTTACTCACTTAACAGTTAGACAAAAAGGCATCCAATCATTATCTTCTTGATTTGAACAGAACTTACTGTAAATGTGCCAGGTATGTGGAACAGCAATCAGTAAAATGATTTTTCATTTACTGCAAGCATCAAAATTATCACACAAGGTTCAAAGATCAGTTTTGAGAGTTCATTTTGACAATGGACTTGAAACCAGGGCTTGGGCAATGAAGGCCCTGGTTTAAAACACCATTCTTCAGCTATTAATTATCTAGATTTAAGGACACAATTCACAGATATTTTCTAATTCTGTTCTTTTCTATTGGAGCTGCTTGGGTCACTGTTTCTCATCCCAGCTGTTGCTGCCCTTTCCTCCTGATGCCCTCCAGCGGGACAGCCTGCTACTTCAGCACTTGGGAATAGATCCCAGTGAGTCTCTTGCAGGAGATGCACTCCAAGTGCTCATCACTGGATAAGCATGACCCCTGAAGGCCATTGAAGTGTGCTATGTGTCATTGCTACCAGCAGAAATTATCAGTTGCAGGATGTCTGGACGTGGTTTGCATTCCCGTCTAGAAATATTCATGCTGAGTCTCTCTCATTCCTCATACTTTCACTGATTTTAGGGAGCTCAGCTTGGGCTGAACTCATGCTCCTAAAACCCAGGATCTCATCTATTATTTTTCTTGGAAGTTTTTTGATCCAAAAATTCATCAGCTGACAAGTGTATCTTTGTCTTGTTGTGCCTTGTACAAATGTAATCTTTATGGCATGCACTGGCTGAACTGAAAAATAGCACTGATGCCTACTTCCACTGCCTTTCCAGGAATTGATTTAGGACACATTCTCAAGATTAATGCCTTGGCTGATGGTGAGGAGCATTAAGTGTGGGACCAAGATAGGGTCAGATTACATGAAAGGAGAAACACTAGCTGCAAAATCCACTACTATGCAGAAGAGAGCAGAATAGCTCATGGATTAATTTATCAGCATTTCAAAGCTGCTCTGTTGGAGATGGAGCCAGCTACAGCACTACAAACTAGAGCCTGTATTCCAGTTGTTTCCTGTGATCTTGCACTAGTTGGTTTACAGATAATTTAAAAAGAAGGATAAAATTGCCTATAAGCCCTGTTGCCAAAAAAAATGCAAGAAGTATTATTTTCAGCTGCTTACTCATTAAGATGGAACTGCAGCACTTGAGTCTTGCTTTGCTTTTTGGCTGCTGGGAGCCAACAGTTTTTCTCTTTGAGTGTGAAACTGTGCAAGCCCAGCTCTTGAAGGAAAACAGGGATAAATCATAAGTTTTCCAAAGTTACCTTGTTAAAATAATATGTATAGTATAAGCATGTGCAATCATAAACATGCTGTTGGAAGGGAAAATGTTTGGGGAAACTTTTACAAATTGGAAGACAAATATGCTGGTATCTCAAGTTGTGCTCCAGTAAGGACATGTAGTATTATGTGGAGATTGCCTGAAGACATCACTGCCTTTGCCAGGGATAACAGTGTTTCCTAACAAAGACAGATTGTGCCTACAGGGAAAAATAAAAGAGGTGGCTGCCAAATAATATCACTGAATGTATCGAGAAAATACTATTTTGTTACAAAAAACCCATAAAACATAAAAATCTGGTTACCTGGCTAGTCTAAACCAAAGGGACTAAATTGTTGGTAAATAAGATTCCTTCCAACCCAAACAATTCTATGGTTCTATGAACTAAGTATAACTGCCCAAAGGATTCATTCATTATTCCCCAGTTATCCTACTGCAACTTAAATACCTCTCAAAACAGTTCTTAGCAGCAAAGAATAAAACCAGCTGTATTTTATTAGTTACCAGTGAATCTACACATCAACAGATAAACAATGTAGGAAAAGGAAAAGGAAAAGGAAAAGGAAAAGGAAAAGGAAAAGGAAAAGGAAAAGGAAAAGGAAAAGGAAAAGGAAAAGGAAAAGGAAAAGACCCTTAACCCCAGCATCCCCAGCTTCATTCTCTCTGAAGATGGGGTTCATGGGCACACTGATTACTGAGTGGTGGTTTCAGCCCCAGGAAAGGCCTGACTCAGCCATCTGCATCTGCAAGGATGCTCTGGAGGAAAAGCAGGTTTTGGCTCCTCTGGGCTTGGGGTTCACTTCAGTAACATCAAGATACACTCATTGTCCTGCTCTCCCAGCTAAACACCTCTGACTTGCCTGCCCTTCACATTGGAGCAGACATAAGGAAGACCATTGGGCAGCTAAAGAAGGATCATGTTCCATCATTCCTCCTAGGGTTGTTAGTGCTGGGTAGAGTTTGCATACAAAAAATAAAGGATACTTCCAGGAATATAGTGATATTTTAACAGATAGTAAAAAATCCAACAGCTCCAAACACAGCCCATTTCAGGTTCAAAATGCCTATCAATAAGCTCAGTTGCACATTCATAAATCATCACTTGAACTACAAGGATGTCACCAAAGAGCCCAATTTAATTTCCTCCCAGTCAATGACAATTTACAGGACTCTGATTTAAAACCTGGTCATCACCCTAAGTGGGTATGTTTGGGGGCTGGGAATTTAAGTCACATGAAGCTTTCCTTGTCACATGAAGCCTTCTTCAGCTGTAGTTCTAGAAGTCATTCAGTGCAATTATTTATTTCTTGCATAAACCAGAACAATGCAAAGAGGTTTGCTACTGAAGCTTAGCAGCATACTCCTGTTTCTGTTATTATTCTAACATATCTAACCTAAGTGAGGGTAAATTCCTTGGCTTTAGTTTTGTTTGTTGGGGCTTATTTTATTATTATTTTTAATTTTGGTGGGGGGCTGGGTTTTTTTGGTGGTCTCTTTTTTTTTTCTTTTTTTTTCTTTTTTTTACATTGTTGTATGCTCCCAGTGAAATAATAGACAGTGATTTATTTATGAAATTCCTACAGCAGGAGGAAGTCACGCTTGGGTCTTGCTACCATGGAGGGAGATAAACAAACCAACATATTTAGCTGAAGAATATGTAACCCATAGGAAAACAGTCTGAACAAGACTGGAGAGACATATACAAGCTGGCATGGGAGATACTGAGACAGGGAACAGAATGTTTAGATAGAGGCACTTATGGGTACTCCCCACCAACAAATGAATCATCCAGGGCATAAGTGGCTATTTTTAGCAGCAGTGTCTGTGTTACTTTTGCCTTTTACATTGAAAAAACTATGAAGCACTTGATAGGAGATGCTAAAAATCCATACAGAGCAATGCTGGGCTTCCTTGTACAGATGGGCAGGACTCAGAGTGTTTGTGGCCTGGCTGTGCAGTAGACCTACAGAGATAGATAGATAGATAGATAGATAGATAGATAGATAGATAGATAGATAGATAGATAGATAGATAGATAGATAGATAGATAATGAGTGGAGGTTCTCCATGGAGTAGCAGTTCACTCTCCCTACATACATCATCACCAGGTGGCTGGAGTGGGAGTCCTCAGGCACCCTTTGTGCTGACAGCCTCCACCTCCATGCCTCCCTCAGCTCCTCTGTGAGGATCAGGGAGATTGCATCTTCTGATATCCCAATCACTGCTCTGGGCAGAATCCTTTGACTTCAGCTGTAAGGATCATGATTTAATCCAACAATTTAGCCCAATAATGGAAACCAGCTGGTAACACAGTATTTGGTTTTGTCATTATGTTCACCACTTGGAAGTAAAGGGCTGCAAAGCCCCTATGATTTGTGGCAGGGCATTCCATTAACACATCCATAAAAACAGCCAGGATGTTTCCATTGACAGCACTTAACAATTTTCTCTCTTACTTTGATGACTATTCACTTTGGGTGGAAAGTGCTTTTCCGCACCACTGAAGCACAGCTAGTACGTAACCTTGGAGCACTCGGAAGTGCTGAGATGCTACAAGATGTAACACTTAGGAGAGCTCATCCCCTCTTTGGCACACACTGCCAGGCCCTGTGCAGCTCCCTGCCTGCAGCATGGCTGTGTCACCCACAGAGCAGGACAGAATGTGCCCTGTGACATCGAGGGGGGAACGGAGCTATTTCACCTGCCTTCCCCTTTTGCATGATTACCAAGTCGATTTTGCATTCAATTCCTTGTATGCAGTTGGTGGTAAAAATCTCTGCAGGTCTAAGCTTGCTCCCCAAGCTTTTATTGGATAGCAAAACTGTGTGTACTTGTCTGGTGGTGGGGGATATAGAGACTGTAAATTGAGAGGCTGATGTTCAAATCCAGCAGATCACCATAAAGCCCTCAGGATATTATTCCTGCTGCAATTACAAGTAACAGCTAAAGAAAGGGTAGGAGACTCTCACATAGTGAACAGCAATCTTTCTCTTCATTTGCTTGTATGAACACTGCAGACAAGGATAAATAATTGTAACTGTAAAGGTCTCAGTGAAAAATTTATCCCCATTTGCGTCTCTAGCTGCCTCCAGCTTTTCCTTATGGGAGGCAGTGATGGGTCATCAACGTAGTCATTTTAAGCTTGCTACAAAATAAATCCTGATTCAAGAGTCTCCTTGAGTGACCTTTGCTTATATGCACAAGAGTTTCTCATGCAAAGAGCCCCAGTGATGTTGATGCTAATAGGTAGATGGTAGAGACAATTTCACAGTGACTGCTAGAGAGATGCTGGAGATGAGGAACAAAAGCTCCTTTCTGAGAGCTGCTCATCCATCTCGAATGCTCTGACTCACTTCACCTCGTGTGGGACTGACTGCTTAGAAAAACCAACACTGCCATCTTTTAACCACGTGGACAGGATCACAGCCTTAGCATACACAAAGCATTACTCACTGCAGCTGATCCCATTAACGCTGAAGACACAGGCTTGCACTTACCCTGGACTAGCTGCAGAAAAGGCTTCTGTATGAGAGGATTATGGCTACTGTTCAGATGCTCAACATTTCCTAGTTAAAATATTTCCCAGTGAAGCAACAACACCATTAAGTTTGCAATGTATCAGCATCTGTTTTGTTTCTTCGGTTAAAGTCTTCCTGAAGTTTTTGGGGTTTTGTAAAGCTGCAATGAAACAAAAGCGAACTGTTGCTATTCTTGATTTTTACAAAACTACTTACTTAAGAAATAAATGAAAAAATCTCCATCTCAGTTGTACAATATAATCAGACTACCAGTGCAAAATGGCAATGCACTGTCCTATCAATGGAAGCAGTAAATGAGCAGATTTCTGGTTGCCCAACATGTGCCTCTCTGAACAGGCTTGTATGCAAACACAGTCAGTCTGACTTAAATAAGATGAACTATGTTGTCTTGCATCAAAATATTTTCCCAGTTCTCTGTGTTTCCATATATATCTAATTTATGCATTTCTGAGCATACAGTGTGTATTGCTCAGAGTCAAAGCAGGTGTAGCAGTTCTTCCCCTATTTGAATCAGAGATGCTGTTGCCTATTTCAGTGGATAGAAAAAGTATTTCTCCAGGTTGTGCCAGGTTTGAGAAAAAAATTGGCAAATTCAGAGAAGGCATCCAACACAAGCCCTCCAAATTACAGTCTTTTACTGCAGGACATGTACTCTCCCTTTCCAGTGACCTTGCTATCCTAGGCAAGTTCTTATGACATCACCTTAATGCTGAGGCTTAAAAAGAGCTTAATTAATTTAGTGTCTGTGCATTGCTGTCTGCTGCCATTGTAACATCCACATAAATAAAAAGAAGAGAAGGCACTCAGCTGCCTCTCATGCAGAGCCCTTTGAGCCCCGGACATAACCCACCAGCTGCTGCGGGGGCATCGCTGAGGAACATGAAATCCATCCCCGAGGAACCAGCCCAGGCAGACCACAGTGGAGCACCAGAGTTCTGTGCAGGTCATTTGTTTCCTCCTTTACTTAAACCCACGTTGCTGTTGAAATGATGATTGCCTTATATTTTATAACAGCTGGGGTTTTAACTTAATTTACAAAGTAATTAATTTTCTTTAATTGTGATGGGGGCTTGCTTTAAGTACTAAGTAGACAGGCATGGTACAATGATGATTTCTGGGGTCTGGATGCTGTAAGACAGTATCATTCTGTGTAGTCTGATTTTAAATACCATACTACAGCAAGAAGAATTGTTCTGATCATAAGTTCTTTATAAGTATTACTTGTTCATGGTGGCTAGTTTAGTCTGAGTGTAGAACAGAAAATAGCTTTCCTTTTCCTCCAGTACAGACTGGAAAGTAGACAGGTGGCAGTAAAAAAAAAAGGACTACAAATCTAAAGCAAGCTATAATGCCATTAATGGTTTAAGTTACTTTAATAAGAAAGGATTTGTTGCTTACTAGCTTGACATTATATATAACTACTTTCAGTCAGTAAGGAAAAAAAGATAACAAGATAAGTTATCAATATAATTAATTTTGAATATATTTCATTTTCCTAAGTAGTAGACTTATAGATCTTTTTATTTTACCCATTAACAAAAGTAATCCACATCTGAGATCTAGACAAGAAAATCCAAGACTAGAGTTCCTGCAGAGACTAATTTATGTAGATTACATTTGGCAGCATATCCCCAAACCAGATTTTAAACAGAGGGATGTGTTGCATTTCTACCCCAGACTAGAAATGCCAGCTCTCCTGTAGCAGGGTACAGCGACCTGTCAGGAAATGGCAGTGGCTTGGTGCTCTGCAAGGGGGATCCTGGAGGTGCTGGCAGTGACTGCTGTGTCCTGCTGGTGCCCTCAGCAGTCCTTCCCTTCACAGCACGGACCCCACAAAGCTGCCTGAGCCTGGCAATGGGCAGCCAGCAGTGAGGGGTTGTACCTGTGTCACAGACCACACCTGGGCCCTGCACAGCGAGACCAGGCTCAAACCTGTCCTTGTCACAGCCCCACTGCTGCATTCCATGGCATGGGACTCATTAACTGTGAGCAGCTGAGACAGCCCAGGTGGAAAGATGCTTTTGGAGCTGGCTGCTTTGCTCAGAGAGAGCTTCACAAAAATGTTATGCTTGATCATGTGGAATAGGCACACTGAGGATGGAGGAGATCTGTTGAAAAGCCAAGACATTTTATCCTGGCACACACCAAGTGCAGCCCTCTGTCAGACATCCAGGAGCTATTGAAAGACAGAAGTACACTCAGATCTCTACAGCTATCTGAAGCTATCCAGATGGGAGCTTGAATGCCAGGGTTTGTACAGGATCAGATATTTTTCATTTTTAACAAAAATGCAGGTGTTATGAATCCATCCTCATGGGTTCTTCTGTGCTCAAAATAAAGAAATAAGATAGCTAGATGTGGATAAATAATACTACTTTTATCATACTGCTGGAGATCACATTGCCCAGCATGTGTGGGATGGGAATCCCCAGCATGCAGGGGACCCATGGGAGGTGGGGACAGTGGCTTTTGGGGGTACCACAAAACTGTGCAGGGAATGGTCATGCTGGGTTGCCTCCTGCACATCTTCTGGTGTCGACACTGAGCCCATGCGTGCACCCAGGCACTTATCTGGCTTTTATTGCACACTGATGTTCTCCTCCTGGCCATGTCATCCTCAAGATGTTTTTCCATCTCCTCTAATCAGATTAACCAGCTGTTCCTGCTTTAAGGACACTAACTCTGTGGGATGTACTTCAGACCATGGTCTGTCTCATCTTCCTCTTTACTCCCTTGACAGCTGTGTGCCTGAAGCAAGGGGACTGCATTTGTGTTGAATTGCTGGGACACCAAAATTCCCTTTTCTGAGCACTGTGCTCCCTCCAAAGCAGGGCTCAAGGTGGTACCTTCCCTGGAGGCCTGGCAGGAACAAACCTGTGCTATCTGCTTCAGCTGGTATCATCTTCCAGGGTATTTTAAGGGATGGTGTTTTCACATCCCTCAGGACACTGTGGGATGGTAGCAAGTGATTGAGATAGTACCTCTGAAGGGAACAAGCTGCCACTGCAGCTGAAGCTCCTTGCTTCTTTGCAAGGACATTGTTGATAATTTGCTGTAAATAGGAAGTAAAATGGGTATGTGAAATGACACATCTCTGGTGATGTATGCCAAATTTTTAATTTGTGTCTCCACAATCCATATACACAGCAGTAAATATCTATGCAAGGCAAGGAATAAATGTTTCCATTGTTGTGCTTACAATCTGAAACAAAGACCCCAGTAATCCTCTGAATAGAATCAAATATATTCAAACTACGACATTAAAGACTTTTCCATAAATATATTCATTTCAAGGTGCCTGTAACGCTGCTCTTAAAACACACCCAGAGTTAATTTGCCAGTGAAATCAGCAGTGGCCATGCCAATCAGATGATCAGCAAAGAGCTAACACTGTTTACAGGACAAAGTCTGGGCTCCACTCAGCTCCACAGTGCTCAGAAGCAGTTACCATCACTACTTTTTTTCTGATATTCTCCAAGCTTTTTGAGATGCTCAACTGGACTTGTGAAGCAGTAGTTACTATGACTATGCACATATCTTTCCTCATCAATTATTTCTGGAACATGTTTTAAGTAAGGCAACAAACATATATGAACTAGATGAGCTGTAATTGTTTATGTGCAGCTACTTTTTATGAAATAACTTGGGCTTGAATCACAGGTATTTTTACTGTGGTGCTCATTGCATCATTAAAGTATTGATTTTGTTTCCCTGGTCAATAAGTAGGTTTTTTAATATAAGTTTATTTGCATAAAGCTAATATATGTGATTCTGTGTTTGTTGCTATATTGTTTCTACAACAAATATTATCTGCAGAAGATGAGATAAGGTCCCTGTACCCTGCTCCTACCTTGGCTATACCAGAGCTGAGAGCATGACCAGGTTTATATTTACTGCACTTTGCAGTGCCTTTGCATAGTTTTACATTTACTGTCTGGCTTTACATGGTCTTGTGCTTATAGCACTGCAGGTGTATTTGTGCTAGGTAAATTTGTTTTAGAAAGCTTGGATAAGTGGTGATGTGTTCATTACCCATTTTCCCTAATCACAAATGAAAAAGCTGGCCTAAAAAAAGAAAATCAGCATTAAGCTAGCTAGTCTACCAAAATACTGTCTACATACACAATTTTCTTTCTGACTAGAAATTAAAATATTAAATATAATGACAACGTATGAAAAGAATATTTTTTTTATTATTTCTTCCTCTAATAGTTGCTGAATATAATTGTCAGAAAAAAATGAAACAGAAATATTTTCATTTTATAGTCTGAAATGTCTTCTGGAAACACAAGCTTGTGTTGAAGCATTTCTCAGAATAGTTCTTTAGATCCATCTGTCAAAGGAAGATATTAAAATGGGCACTCTTTATTTGTATATATATTATGGGCCTAAGTTGACACCTTTTTCTGAAGCACATTTCCTGTTGTTTTCATTACCCTTCTGAAACATTGATGACACCATGTAGGAACATTCCCTGGTACATTTATTTACTCTTTTTTGTCTGATTAAATTCTCCACATCACACTTTCTAGGCTTATGTGCACCAGTACTTAGCAGTACCAACTCCCAAGTGTAATCACATCACCAGCACTAACTCAGAAACCTTATCAAACATTTTCATCCCCCCTCCAACTTCCCTACTCAAGTCTCCCTGCCAAAATTCAGGTTTCTTTCATATTCTCATTAGGTATTTGTGCCGTGTCTCTTTCCAGTGTTCTTTGTTCATATATAGATGCAGCAGTGTGTCATTTCATTCCTGAAAAGTGTTGGGGGTGAGTGGGGTGGGGAGGAAGCTGGAAATCCCTGTCCCTGCAAGCCCTGCTCCTGTGCCATGGTGCAAGGGGA
Organism: Urocynchramus pylzowi; assembly: GCA_013397555.1. Taxonomy (NCBI): domain Eukaryota; kingdom Metazoa; phylum Chordata; class Aves; order Passeriformes; family Fringillidae; genus Urocynchramus; species Urocynchramus pylzowi. The sequence continues at coordinate 1,431,965 of VZRH01006015.1, forward strand.
AGCTGGAAATCCCTGTCCCTGCAAGCCCTGCTCCTGTGCCATGGTGCACATGAAGCTGGAAATCCCTGTCCCTGCAAGCCCTGCTCCTGTGCCATGCTGCAAGGGGAAGCTGGAAATCCCTGTCCCTGCAAGCCCTGCTCCTGTGCCATGCTGCAAGGGGAAGCTGGAAATCCCTGTCCCCCCAAGCCCTGCTCCTGCAGCACGGTGTCCAAGGAATGTCATGACATTGTCCCTCTGGAGTGGAGCTGCTCTATCAGCCCGAGCACATCACCTCATTTGAATTCCTACAGTATATAATATGAGGAAAGAGGTTTTATTTTATCCAAGAACATCCCCATGAAAGGAGTTTTAAGGCATTTCACTGATTATGAAATCTCTGCCATTAAACACTTACTCAGGCAGAACTATTGATGGGAAGATCCCTATTACAGCTTGAATATTCTTTCTCATAATAATAATGAAAAACATGACACATATTATTACATTTTGAATGAAGGCTTCTACGCAGTAGGGTTTTAATGATCTCACTGTTGCCAAGTTTTGCTTTCAGCATTCCATTGGAACATTTTTACCAGGCCTATTAGGTAATGCACACAACTTTCAGGCACAAATTCACTATCTCCTATTCAGTGTCCTCATGCTAGACCTTGCCAATGTCACAGATGTTCTTTTTCCATAAATTCCATCAGCTATGGTCTAGAAGCTGTGGTTTTTGTTGTTCTGTTCATCACTGCTTTGTGTGCATTTTTTATAGCTGGTCATTATCCCTTAACAAAAACATTTCTGTTTCTCTTCTTTTTAAAATAAAATTTATGAGTTGGAGAAAGATCCTATCTCTGTAGTTTTGACCCTTTTGCAAGCATCAGGAACATCTTCAGAATTTAAGATGAGAAAATGTGTATTGTCACAACTAGTGAATGAGAAGAATTTTTTTTTTCCCCAAATCTCAGAACAAGTCAATTATACAGATTTTGGATTGATTTCTTCTTACTGGCTTCTAATATGCTAATGGGATATTCTAATGGGATAGTTCACATTTTGTCAGCTCAAAAGTGGAAGCCTTAAAATTTATGAATCTTTCAGGTGCTACTTTCCATAGGACATTAAGCACTTGATATTTTCCAAAGATTTGAGGCTCCCAGGGCCATAACTAATATATTTGACTATTTAATCAGTTGTGTGGAAGTTGTGCCCTAAGAAAAGACATGAACCTAATCAGTGACTGAAGTCTGGGCTGACTCTCAATCCTCAAATAAACGATTGCCCAAGAGCATCTCAGTTGGGATGGGAGCCTGAGGGCACATCGAGGCTGCTGTCACTGTTTAAGGCTCCTGCTGGGAATCCTCTGCCAAGGAACAACCAATTCATCTGTTACAGTGCATCCTTTGGTCATTCCTGTTTTATTGCCTTTCTTTCAGTATTGCTTAAGAAACAGTCCTTTACAAACCAGAAGATTAATGACATCATCTAATTGGTTTTGCTATCCTTAGAGATGATGGGCCAAATTAATCCCTGTTAGAGCTCCATTAATCTTTATGGATTTACACCCAAGATTAATTCATCCCCATGATACTAATCACTTGCTGTGTGGTCTGTGGAAAATCACTTAACTTTGCCTGTTGTTTTTCCACCCCAGATAGAAAATGGGGGCAATAATTCTGAGTTCAGTGAAGAGAAATGCTCTAAACAGTCCTAGGATTGGTTAAAATGTAAGACAGTTTTTAATAAAAAGAACATTTTCTTTCTGAATGTTAGTTTGTACTTGTATTCTCACTTTTTAGTGAACCTTGGATAGAAACATTTCCCTGTGGGCTTATGGATGTCCCTCATACTTATACCAAGGAAAGTCTTGGTACTGTAGAGCTTGGTGAGAACTTATGAGCTGATTTTCCCAGACCCAGGATGTTACACTTCAGGTTTTGCTGAAGTCACACACTCACACCCAGAGGCAGAATTTGGCCTTTCTCCTTTCTGCTTCATTTAGGCCAATTTTTACAGCTGTTCCCCAGTGAGAATCTCACTGAAGATAGCAGGAATTTTGCTTAAGTGAGGATTACAGGATTAATCCCTCTATCTCCAGCATGTTTATTTTGGCAGTCATTTAGCTTGGAGATATCCAAAGCTCCCAGCTTAGGTCCTCTCAATTCTGCTCACAGATATGCATCTAACTGCAGCTCTCATGGGTTAAAGTAGCAATTGCATTTACCAGGAAGCTTCCACATTTGCAGAAAAATGTTCTGGCAATGCCACCAATTAGATAAAATTTGGACTTGTCACATATCATGGAAAAGAAACTACTACTGATAAGGGTTGCAGCAATTTATTTTAGCTGGGACCGTGCTAGAGGTGAGTAACAAGCAATCCATCAGTCAGATGGCAGAAAGTACACTCGAGTTTTACAACCCATTCTCTTTGAATAACCCCAGGCACTATTACTCAACCAGAAAATATCGGTGTTGAAATCTGTTCTTCCCTATTTATGCTTTTTTAATGTGTTAAATTGCCTATATTAGCAAATATAGGCATATTACAGCAAATAAATAGTATAATAAAGTAGTTAAAAGGTTAGTCACTGCAGTCTTTTCTAGAGAGAAAGTATAAAGGAAGATTTAATAGTATTTGCAGAAAAAGAAGGCTCAGTGCGTTCAGTAAAGAAATAATTACAGGGTTTGGACATTTATTTGATACAGCAGCTTTGAGCAATACACAGATTGCTTTGTAAGTGCAAGTATTTGTTTTGTAAGTGCAAGTATTTTTCAGCCATGAATCTTATTTTACAGCCAGTATTAGTCATTTATTCTTAATTCTATGTATATGAACCAGTTTTACCTCCATACTGGAATTTGAATGGACATGCTAAATATACAGTGAAATCATCGTCAATTATTCATTTGACTTGGCAAGGAAAAATATTTTTAAAGTTTAATGAAGCCAGCAGTGATACACAGCTTCATGTTGCTGAGCAACAATACTGGTGGCCAGCACTTTAAAAGTAAGGGAATACAGTATAATCATGTTGATGCCTCAGGACTCCGTGGTACCTCCCACAGTGGGAGGTTCAGGGGAGCAGGATCAAAGGGTGCCCAGGACTGCACCAGCTCACTGAGTTTCTCATGAAGAAGCAGCAGCTTGCAGGTCAGGAGGGGAAGCTTAGGGACAGTCCCAAAATTCCAGAGGTCCCAGAAGGAAGGAAGCTCTCACCTCCTCCAGGCAGAAATGATTGAAGGAGTTGAGCTAAATTAGAAGGGAAGCTTAAGACGGATGTAGGAAAAAAATTGAATGCTAGAGAGAGTAGTTAATTTGATGCTTCTTGGAGTTCAAGGATAAAGAGTCATTAAACTAAGTATATAAAAATAATTGAAAGAAAGGCTTTTGCACAATACATAACTGACCTGTGGGACTAACAATGTCAATTCAGAGAATGACTAGTGCTAATACAGGCCATGAAATCATCATTAGCTGCAAGAGGTAGAAGACTTTTTAAGCAAGGAAAAAAAATTATGTCTATAAATATATCCATTTGAGTTTGTCCCATCTGTATATATATATGCTTGTATATATATATGCTTGTATATATATATGCTTGTATATATATATATATATATATATATATATATGTGTGTGTGTGTGTGTTTGTATATATGTATATATATTTTTTTAAATTATTGTATTTATTTGTGTTTCCTGGGACTAAATATCTAAAGAGGAAAACCTGGGAGGAAATATTTCCGAGGACAAGCTATTTTATAAATGCTTGGGCAAGCTGAGGCCCATCTGGTACTGGGCCAGTCAGAGCACAGGTCTGGGTTAGCCTGGGAATTCTTGCTCATGCAACGCTCTGTAGGGATGTCTCCCTGCAGGATGGCTCTTGCCTTGGGCTACTGCCTTTTTATTTGGCCCAAATCCCATTTTGGTGGGACCCAGGTCAGTGAGACAGGGGACTTCACACAGGGGCTTCCTGTGGCCTCTGTGGTCTCACAAGTGAAAGGAGGAACCTTTCCACTTGGAAAGGCCACGGAAGCAGCTCATAGACCTGAAAGAGTCTGTCCAAACCTGTCTCTTACTGATAAACACAGTTCCAGCCACATGGCAGCCCTGTGGAGAATGGTGCACCACTCAAAGGAGCAGAGCAGAGTCCTGCTGTTTCCTTCACCACCAGCTTCTGTTTTCCCTCTGATAATACAGGGAATGAAAACAAGCAGCACTATGGTTCCTTATTTATTAATTGCATTCTCCAGTAAAAACACCGGGGCAAAGCAGCAGCAGATTCTCTTTGATTTGTATTTGATTTTGTGTATTTTTGAAAAGTGTGCTCTGTGCCTATTGGGAATTATGTTTCTGAATGTTCCTTTTTCTGTACTCTCTGAGTCATATTCCCTTCATTCCTATACCTCACAATATTTTCCCATTGCCATAGAGACAGCCCGTGAGGAAAGCACAGCCGAGTAACCTCAGGTTTTTACTGAGCCCAAAGTGCCTGCCAGACTGGACCTCTGCTTGAGTTTATCTTACATCAAGATGTTGATATGAAATAAGTAGTGCTTTTTCTTTTTAAGAGCGTCACAGTTCTCTTTCAAAACAGAGGTGATATTGTCACCTATCTGATCTAAAAATCCTCTATCTTAAATCTTCTGAGCAGGTCTGAATCTGTAAGCAGCAGTGACTCCACACCTGAGTTCCCAGGGAGCAGCTAAAGGAATTGAATTGCAACAGTAAAGCATGTACTGCTCACATGCATCTGAGTGTGTCCTCCTCTCCCCTTCTGCTGAATTCCTTAGTCTTAGAAAGAGTTTGGACCAAAGCCGTGTATCTGAATACCTCCCTCTGTTGGACACAGATCCAAATGCCACAGCTTTCTCAAATGTCACACCACCATACCCAAGCAAAACCTGAGTTTTTAAAGTGTGAAGATATAATTTCAAACGTTGTGGTTCAGGTTCAGAAATACATAAAAGATTAATATATTTTAATAATATTAATATTAAGGCAAATTAATATATTAATATTAATTGGCCTTAATAATATTGTTTTAAAGGTGTGTCTTAGATAATGCAAAAGCCAAATTTCTCTTGTAGAAATGACTTCTGTTAGTACTGCAAAGGGCACATACAGGAATTAGACAGTCTAGTCTTTGAGGTTAATGATCATTTTCAGTGCCTGTTTAGGAGATTGTGCCACTAAGATATAAATCATATTAGAGTATCACTCTTTATAAAGGAAAGGGAGGACAGGATGCCTTTATGTGTAGGTGTGTGTGAATGCAGACAAAAGAGATGCATAAATGCCTTTCATTTCATACAAGGGACTAATACAAACACATCCAAAATCCAATTCTGTCCCTAGCAGTACTTTGTGATATGAAGACATATACAGGCTGAACTCACTTTAAAATATCTTCAGATGTGCTGATTACAGATGCTCATGAGCTTCAAATGCCGTGACAGCTCTTCTTTGCATAGGTATTTGTGTTTGCCTGCTAAACAGCAAATAGTGGCTTTTAACTGAAAACAAATACTTTAGTCAGTGTAAATTGCCTTTCCACTTCATCAGCTTGTCCATACGAGCATTAAAGGAGTGGATCCAAAAAAGGGAAAAGTGTAGAAAAACGAAATCCCAGGCATCCTATGTACTGTTTGGGAAGCATATAATGAGGACACCTCAGTCCTAATACCTGCTCAGGCTTTTGGCATTTCACTGTTGCAACTGTGATAGTGATTTTTTGGCCAAGTTTTGACTCTGCTTTGTACCCACACAACAATAAAGAGGCATTATCTCATTTTATAACAAGCACTAGTGGACTGTGGTTGCTTCTTGTTGACCTGACCTGACACACACCAGTGACTGAGAGAAGAAAGGCTGATTCTCCATCACTAGCCCCCAGAATAGCAGCACTGCATATGAGTATTCAGTAAAGTGACTTGGTTTTTTGTATATAAACTTTATTTTCTGGTCTGATGTAAACAAAACTGTTTTCTTCACCACATGCTCTTGGAGGTGGTAGGAATATATTACCAGTGACTTAAATGGGGAAAAATTGATCTCCTCAGAACACACAAAAACCAATAGAACAATATTGTAATTTATATTCCAGCTTCATAGCAACTGAGATTTCTTTTTTTTTAAAGTAAATTGGTATTGAGATGCACCAGTCAATTGCTTGTGAACCTCATGTGAAAACAACAGCAGAGCTCCCAAGCTGCAGCCAGCACATTCACTGAGTATGTCTTCTGCTTCCTTTTTCAGTCACTAATGAAAATGTGAATTATATTGGGATTAAGGTAGAAGATGTGCAGAATCATATTTCATATCTACTTCCATTTTGTGCCACTATTTAGGTATGGTTACCTCAACAGTCTTACACCTGTTTGAACAGGTGTAGCAGGGTCAGCAAGGCTGTGTTTCCTCATTTGCTTCTAAGAGTCTCATGAGTGTGCAGAAAGCCTTATGGAAGTTGAGTTACATGACACCAACTCACTTTCCCCTGTCCACAGCACAATACAGGCATGGGAAGAACTAAGCTGGTTTGACAGACTTTGTTCTTACAGTGAAAACTGAATGCTACCCACTTCCCTTTTATTACATAAGCACTCATAACATGTATATCTAAAAAATCCCAAACTTTGGAGCAGAAATTTAATTTACTGATCAATAATCTACTTCTCTTTTTTTCCCAATTTAAAATGCACATCCCATGCTTTCCTACTTCTGATCCTCTGACACATTAAGCATCCAGTCACTCAGAAACTTAATCAGTCTGCCCTTTAAGCATCATAGGATGAAGTTAATACATCTAGCTAATTTAAAATAAAACATTGATCGTGGTAGAGCTAAGAGATGGATCAAACTGCAGAACTAATTGATCTTAGTAACTACCACCTATTTGTTGGATTAATTTTCAGCTGGAGCAGTTGCCCATCCAGATCTCTGCACACCCTTGCAGATCACTGTGACTGGGGGATGAAGGAAAGCAGTGAGGAAGTGGGAGTAGAATGGAGCAAGGAAGGTGTAGCTACATTTATCAGCTGTAAGGATTGTCTTAATATGTTTGTTGAAAACAGCTTTGATGAAGACAGATACCAAAAAGCCATTGATCACATGGACTTTGCTCATGCCATCTGTCATTAGATGCCTTGCACCCCTGAGTGAACCCCTGACTGAGCCAGCACTCTCCTGGCCTTCCTCCTATGCATTTGCAGCATGACATCTTGTAGCTTCACTGTCCCTGCTTAGATTTTATTTTGTGGGTTTTTCTTTCTGATTTTACATGAACATACTTCTGCTATTCATCTGTACATCTATATTTATCCTGGATAGCTCAATCCCTTTCCACACACTTTCCCTTGTCAGGTCAGAAAGGGGCTTGTGATGAAGCCAGGAACTTTATTACTGCATTTCCTCTCCTTCCTCTACACTGGCAGAACCTGAGTTTCTGAGTTCCAAGGGAAAACATGCAGAGATGGAAAAAACCTGGGTTTCAGATTTCATATGCCATATTTCCTAATTTCACATGGAAGGAAATGGTGAATGAATGGCAGAGCAAACACTCTTCATCAGACAAATGCAAAACATAAAAAATGCTAAATCATATCACGACTCTCCCTTAATTGTACTGCTTGAATATGAAGTAACTCAAAGCAGAATGTAGCCCATGGAGGACATGAGCAAAAGAGAAAATGACATTTTTTTTCTCCAGCCCTTCAGCAGTACTCATCTGCTCAGCAGAGCTGAATAGATGTTTTGCTCTGCTTCTGGCCTCTAATTGCATCATTTTCCACAAGTTCACATCTACAACAGCTGAAAATCATGAGTCACATGTATTCTTTTCCAACATAAAGTATTATTTACTCCTTACTCTTGGATGGTCATAAAATGGCATTTAATGTCATTTGTGAAGCTGGAAACATGTCCTTTACCACAGTCTTATGTGGGTTTTCTTTAAACATCTTACATATCTGAAATGAATGCCATCAACGTTTTTGAAATGTCTTTATTTTCTTAATTGGTCATACAACAATAAATTGCATCAATATTGCAAAACTCTTTTTCCCCTGCTGAAATGTGTGCTGAACAAAAAAAAATCTGCTGATGTCTTGAAATAAAAGACATAATGAAAGAATAAGATATTAAGGATGTTTAAATCTGACAAATCTGGACCCAGAGTTTTGACTTTGCCAAAAGACTGTTTAGTTGAATGGAATCTCTGATGAGCATTAAGCAGCTAGGTTATTTGTAATTATTTCTGTGGAAAGTGCCACAAAGCTATATAGCACTGTTTTTTAATAAATAAAAAGGAATGAAACCAAGAATTCAGCTGAAGCTGATGGTGTTCTGTGAGGTTACACATGAAGAGTCAGTCCTTGACCTATTCTACCAATCCTTTAGTTTAGGGAAACTCACCTTAATATTGGAATCTTTGAAGGGATAGTTTGGGCAGAATATGCAAAATTCTTCAGGGCTAGATTTCTCAGACATCTGTAAAATATAATATAAGCTGGTTATGGCCAAAACATTCATTAAACAGCTACTGATATAAAAAAAAAAAAAGAGCTGTTTAAGAGGAAGAATGCAAAGGAAAAAGTGGCAGAACTCTGCATAACAGGGTTGCAGGCTGATGTTTAGGGTAAGATCTTAGCTTGGACTGCATGGTGGTCACAGAGTGTCCCTTGGCAACTCCCAGCCCTTCACCAGCCAGTGTATACTGCAGGGGTTTTATGTTCCTAATTCTCTTGTACATGGCTGCATCTGCTTGTATAATTTATGGCACACAATACTTATTTTTCTTTTGAGATTCGCTCTATTATTCATTCTACCATTTATTCTGTCAGAAAGTGGTGGGACAATGAGGGGTTATCTGACATCAAAAAGTTGAAAAAAACTAGTCTTCTTGCCCTTTTTTCCTTGAATTATGACTACTAATGACAAAATAATTTAAATTTTTCTTCTTTATGTTATCTGTAGATCTGGTTTTCTCTTTCTTCTTTGAAAGCTTGAGAGAGAAATGTCAGGTGGTGAAATACTTAAGAATTTAAGGGGTGCATCAGGAAAACATTTTGAAAATTAGGTAACTTGGTATCTGAGACAAATGTACGATTGTTCTTCATGTTTGGATGGCTGGCAGCCAGGCAGCAGGGCCTGGCTGTTTCTCAGGGCTTCATTCAGACACTGTCATTATTGCCCCTATTACTTTTTCCTCCATCCAAGACTCTCTTGAATGCCACCACCAAAGAGAAGAATGCCACGCATGGCTTACCCTGAGGAGGATTAGTAATCCTACACCTTGCACTGGCTGGCAGAGGTGCTTTAAGAACAACCAGAATTCTTTCACCAAAGCCAAATATTTTATTACTGTATAGACCTGATCCTGCCATGTAAACCCTAATGCCTATTTATGTTTCTGGGCAATTCAGTGAAGGTTTCTTTGGTTCAACTACTTCCTTTTTAGCATTTCTTACATTTTATATGTTCAAAGGAGTTCAAAAGTGAAATTTATCTAAATTTCTGGATGCACTTGCTATGAACCTGCAGAAAGAAATTACTTTGAAAACACACATTTAAGAGAGAATTGCTTTGATCACATTGTGGGCCTTGGGTGATTGCACAGACCAGAATGAAAAAAAAAGTTTCTTCCAAGGCAAATTCTGTTCCAAAGTAAATAAAAAAGTTTAATTCAGAGCTGTAGTTACCCACAAAAATAAAAGCTATAGCCCATGCTGGAAATCAGTGTAAAGTAATCTTGAAAACTGTAGGAAAGGATTATTTCCTATTGCTTCTTTCTCCAGCCAGCCAAGCTTAGATTAGCTGATGATTTAACTGTTTCCTTCCATCCCCAGGTTGTGTCTTGGGATCTTAACATGGGAAAGCAGAAATAAGCTGAGGCAGCAAAAACAGTGGAGGGATGAAGGTCTCAGTGTAGGTGGTCTTGGGCTCTGTAAGATATCAAAGGGATCTGCAAGTGTAGTGGATTGAAATTCCTGCCTAGCCCTTGTAGGTCACACTGCAATCCACTCTCCTGTTCCTCCACCCACTCAAGGAAAGCTCATGGAAATTCAATGAGTTTGAACCAGTGGAGCTGGTATGGTCCCCTGCAGAAATAACCCACACCATACAAATGAAATACTGCCTTCATTATTATGCCTACCTCTTTTGGCATAATAATTATTATATTTGGTGAAAGATACAGGGGGATGGGTAAGTAAAACTTGAAGTTCAGTCAGTTGAAGTGGTAAATTGGCTTATGTGATAAGCCAATTTCTTTGTGACAGAAATTAAAATTACAGGTAAACTCTCTGCAGTTATTTCCTATTACTTGTTTAATAGCACAAATCAGTTTTTCCAATAAATCACTCACTAAAAGCAAGCATAACATATGAAATCACTAGAAAAAATACATTATTTTTTCCAGCTATCTCTCAGAAGATATTTGCCATCATTCATTTTCCATATCTGGGCAAATTTCCAGTGAAAAAACTGCAAATGTAGAAAGTGCTGTAAGAGATTGTCTAGCCCCTTCTAACATTAATATATTGAACCAACATGGTGCTTTGTCTTACCCATACATTTTTATGTGTGCTTTGTTATCCATGTGGCTGACAATAAATTCTCCTGGTACTCATCAGTTCCATGAGATGCCCTTGATTGTGCTGAATCCCAAAAAACAGTGAAACAGTGACATGGGAAAGTGGGAAATTTGGAATATCAGTTCTGGTAAAACACAAGCTGAAACCACCATCCTACTGACCAGGTAATATAAAATAGAGTGCTGAGATCCTTCCCTCTCATCATAGGCACTGTGGGTACCTGTTTGCAGAAGAGAGAGATTTCTTTCTCACAGTGTAGCTGATGAATCCTTTGGACAAACATCCTATTTTGTACTTCAGGGTTTTACATGTTCATGTGAATTGTTACAGTCCAGTTAAAATTTATTGTCAGCCATGCTCCTTCTAAAAAGTGAACAGAATGGGTACTGTAGAACCACTTTGTTACAAAATGGCAATTTTTGTGGACACAAATTATCAACTTCCTATGCTGTTATTTAAATATAATTTTTTAAATATATGCCTATATTATAGCTTCCTCTAGTCTCATTCTTTTCTAATATAGTTCAGAAGACACAGATTTATGTATCTGTGGCTTTGTATAACTCAGACATTAAATTTTAACAAAATATGATTTAAATATACGCATAAAATAGATCCCTGGAATATATACTGTCACAGTAACATCTTCATAATGGTAGTATAGAAATTAAAACAAAACTACTCATCTCAGCCATGTGCAGAAGGGTGTCAGTGTGCTTCAAGCCACACAGAAGCATCACTTTTTCATACTTGCTGAAAGCATTTCCCAATACCTACATTCTGGGGGCTCCCTGAGGTTCCAGTGGGTGCAGGAAAGATCCTTCTGCTGGAAGGGAATTCCCCCTGGGAAGTGACACAGATCTGTAGGGATGATCCTCCTGTGCCCTGAATGGTGAACTGGTGAACCTGTGCCAAAGCTATTGTGCCTGAAACCAGAGATGCCCCTCTCACAGGAGGTAGAATTTGTGCCCCTGGGTACATAGATCTCAAAAAGAACTCTGCTAGCAGAAGCTTTCAGACTCTGTTGAGGGCTGCAGCCACCAAAAATAGGGTTGCAGAACTGAGTTATAAGTGAAAACTTCTAAGGAGTAATTTTGAAGGACGGATGGATCATTCTGTGCGATGCCATCCATCACTGTGCCTCTTCACATCAATCTCACAGAGTATTAATATCTCAGAAGTGCTGTTCCCATCTGCAGATTGCAATGGAATATGGAACAGGAGTTGCATTCCTGTGTATCTGTAGTACATTTTGCTTCTCATCAGTTTCAAATCCCAATATCACAGCTGTGGCTGTACTAAGGCTGCACTCTGCCATTACATACATTGATGTGCATTGAATCCAACGTGTTAGGGGGCCTGGAAAAATAAGAGTATTTCTACCACAGGCAGTGTGCTTGAAAGCCTTTTATAACAAACTATACAAGTAGTACCTTCAGTGTTTACAAGCAGGATATTCTCAGTAGACTCATATTGCAGTTGGTGCAATAACTGGTAGTTATTCTGGTTTGATTCTGTCACAGACTTCCCAGCATGACCTTGGCTGTGTCATGTTTCTTCCCATTTTCCAAATAAGCAAATAAAGCCAACATCTATTTCAAAAAGGTGGTGCAAATCTGAAAGCATCAGTGTTTGCTGAGCAGCCTCCCATCTTTGAACAGGAAGAGTCATAGATGTGGAAAGCATTATTCTTTTCATCTTCAAAGTATTCTCTTTGAATTTACAAATTAACCAATCTGCAAAACAGTATTTTTTTCCAGGGCAATATGATTAAGACTATTCTTATTAATTATAGGGAAACTTCCATAATTCCAATATATATAGTTCAAAACAACATGATATATACATACATATTGCAACATATTTTCATTTGGATTGTTAAACCTGCATAGCTTTGATGGTTTCATCCCACATTTGCTATATTGTATTTTTAGTGCACTCAGACTGTGCTGGTATAATGGTGATCCTCCTCTTATACCCCATCTTTCCACATGCATGAAGTCTGCTTTGTAGTGACATTCATGAAGCTCCCTGCTGTGGCTGAAACACTGGAGTCCTGCTATTTAGAATGAATGATTATTCCAGTGGTTGGAGTGTTCTCACAAAGGAGACTGGGCAGCAAGGCACTTCTTCCTTTCCTACCACACTAGGAGAGGAAATCCTTATTTGAGCCTATGATGGGATCCTGACAGCCAATACCTGGAGATAGTCTTAGCAGTGAGAAAAAGCCACTTCTGCAGAATGAAGACAATATATTCACTGCATGAAATTCTCTTTAAAAACCCAAACATTCCTGCTGATTTCTGAATAGAAATGGAAAACAAATAAACAATTTTTTTAAAGAAAATCAGTATAAATCAGGATTTCATCAGATTTCAGGAAGCTAAATCCAAAACTTAACCCCAGAGCTTCTCTCTGCTAAATGCTGATCTCATCCTGCTAGTTCCTAAACCAGGCATTGGCTCTTCCTTCCCTAGGGCTCCTGCTGTGTGCAGCTTGCTCCTGCTGCTGCTGCTGCTGCTGCTGCTGGGCATTGTGCTGCTCAGCCCTGGCCCCCAGCTTCTGTCAAAGCTCTGTGTCCTCCAATGCTGAGGCAGGGCACTGTGCCTGTGCTAGGATGCCAGCTTTCAGACCATCTAACTCTCAGTGCTGAGGATGAACAGCAGGAAAAGATGCCCATTTCTTCTGTTTTGAATGAGATGATTCAGGGAGGAGCAGACACATGGTACCTTGTGTTTTGGATTGCAGTCAGGGCCCAAGTGTTGCAGTGCTTCAGCTTTCTAATGGATGAAACTTCTGACTCACAGAGAAAAGCAAACCTTGAACAAGCATACAATTTAAAAGCTTCCAGGCTCAAGCAGAGACCAATTGCTGCATTAAGTAAGACTGTGAATGGTGAAATGGACTCTTATATGTTAAATGGAAACACAGTGAGCTACAGAAATGAGCTTAGCTCCCTTTGATCATGCTGCTGTAAATGTGACCTATCAAATGATTGCTAAAGAGCTTGAGGGCATCTTCAAAAGTTAGTCATGGTAAAATAGATGCCATAATTATATCCACTGATAAATTTTAACAAAACCAGCACATTTGCTGATGGTGCTAGATGCTTTGCCTGATGAAGATTTCTCTAGTTACAATGTACATTCTGTGTGCACAGAAGCCATCCAAGCTTTGCTGATCTGCTCAGCAGACAGGCTTTGCACTGACCTGAAAGAAGAGCCCTGCAGTCTCGGTGGTGAACTGAGCCTTCACCTCCTGTAAACTCTGCACAGAAGGGCTCACTGCCCCGATGCCACCAGCAGCTCTGCACAGCAGGCTTTGCCACTGACAGCCAAATCCCAGCATCCTCCCGTTAGCAAGTGCCATCCCCTCTCCCCCCACAAGCCTGCTGGAAGCAGTGGCATTCAGCACAGACCCAGGGGACAGCTATGAAGGGCAGGCTGACCAAGCTACCACCACATGGTGAAAGCAGCCTGATCCTGTTTTCAGGAAGGGATAAAGGGAACATCAAAATTTTCAGGAGTTGGACTTTGGTGATCCTAGTGAACCCCTCCCAACTCAAAATATTCTGTGATTTGCTGAAATTTGACTACAGCCTGGTAACAGGGAGTGAAAGCAAGTCTTCTTTGTCCTAATATTGGAGTATATTAACTCCTGAAAATTCAGCTAATAGTTATTTGCATTACATTGCTCAAGACGAACAAAAGTTAAACCATTAGGTATAAAATACAGCTTTCAAAAATGTAACATCATACAGTTTCTGACTGCTAGCAGTCAGTGTGCACAACTTTACAGCAACAAATCCTTTCCTGATACACCAGCCCCACTGTACTGCTCAGGATGCCACATTCCCACCTTTATGGTTTCACACTTACCAAAGAACTGGCTTTGAAATGCACAAATTATGAAGGTTACAGTATACTGAAAAATGGATAACTGAAAGTTTTTTTTGTTGTTTCACCATACCAGAAGAATTCCCAAAGACACATCAGTGCATCCTTCTAATCCATTGTGCCATTGTTCCCACAGCCAGACAGAATTTCTTTTTCATTTCGTGCCTCGTGGTGCAGTTTAGTATAATGAGATTGTTACAGGTCTCAAAATCATTAAATTATGAAAGTGTTTCCCTTTTCTAACCCTTGCTCTTCGAGTATAATGGAATCATAACAGCATCTGGAGACTGGAGCTGAGACCATTTTCTGTCACATCTCTGAGCTGATTTGCAGCACACTGAGCTGAAAGGCTTCACAGACACTGTCACCATTAATTTCACTGGGAAATCTATTGTAAGGTTTTACATGTTGCATCTCTCTCTAAGAATAGATTAGATTTGAGTTTCTAAGTGATTTTTAATTTTTACTCTCTGAAATGGTGCTGCATTGCCTCTTTCTGGCCTTTCTCCTACTTTGACAAATCTCATAAAAGCTACTGGGCATTTACTTCTCTTATCTTTGTAGCAATCTCACTGACAATACAGTTTTTACTACAAACATAATACTTTAAGATAGCATAGGTATAATTTTTTTTTTTATTTTCCAAAACTTAGATATCAGAAGGAGGTAGAGGTTAAAGTAACATTGACATCTTATGGCGAGCAAACATCTTGTCTCAAGATGGTAGCAAATAAGCATATTAAAACACTTCTCAACCTCTAAAATAATAACCAAATGATGGCAATGATGTTTTAAAATGAAGGAAATTCTTAGTCAGAATTTTTACTGAAAATGAGCTTAATTTTTCTATTGTTGCAACTTGTCTGCCAAAAATCCCATATATGTCTTTCTGCGTGTGTACAATGTTTTAGAATAATATAGCATCTTTGAAACATTTGATGGCTTATGAATGAAAAAGTAATGAGAAAACCTAAGGGCTCTGTGTTAATGTGAAGATCAGAAAGAATCATGACTCATTTAAAACACTAAGAATACCTATATGGTTTTGTATTTTTGAAGTAATTTTCTTTTTTTTTTTATATATCTCTGCTTTTGGTTTTTTAAAATATATCATCAAACTACCACAATTTTCTGTTATTTATAGCCCACAGCTATAAAATGCAGTTGTTTTTGTCTGATACAATTTAAGCACATCAGGCTGGGTAAGTGCTCATGCTGGAGATGACTTCAACTCTACCAGTATTGGCACTGGCAATTCAGGAGGGAGCACTTTTCACTTGCCTTTAACATGGAACTGATATCTCTGCCTAATTTTACAGCATACTTTTGTGTTAGCACTGCCATGGTTTAGTGGTTGGTGGAAAGACTCACATAGACCAAGCCCACGCCTGTAAATGGATCCACATGATGGAACTGCCCTGCAAAAAGCTCCTGGAAGGGCTGGGGACTGAAGACATGATGTGTTAAGTGCTTCGGCATTTTTCCAGATGAAAGGTGCTATAGATGTGCAATGAACTATTTCCCTTGCGTCCCTTGAGGAGCTTGAACTAAAAATGTCTTTCAGCCACTGGACACTTCAACATTCCTTAGCAAAGAGATTGAAGCCCAAAATGTACCAAATAATTTTACAATATTACTAGCCACTAGTTTTGGACCACTACCTTCATCTCACCATGAGCAGACATTATGAACATACCTAGATAAAAACACGTTAAACAGTTAAAGCTGTTTTAGCATCCTGTATTGGGAAAGTGTATCACTCTTCAAACTACACAGTTTAAACTGTATAAAATGGCATAAGGAATTACAGGGTGTATAATTCTTTTTGGTTTTGTAGAGAGTATCAATTACAATGTTATCGTGACAGCTCCGTCCCGTAGCCAGGAGAATCGCCACGGAAATCAGTGGAGGGCATAAGGCGCAATTACAGGCAGGCTGTTGCTTCAGTGGAAGGAACGAGAGTAGCCTGGGATAAGGCAGCCGAGTGCCGGGCCAGCAGGGAGGGATGCTGGGGCTGTGTACGCGGCGCTCCCCGGCTGCACAGCCGCCACCGCCAACCCCCTGCCCCGCATGCAGGGACGCTCCAGCCCTGAGTGTCCATGGTGGCACTCCGGGTTAACCCCGGCTTATCGGCGGGCATCTCCCGCCGCAGGGCCGGGCGGTGTCTCTGCTCCACCTCGGCCCGACCGCGACACCCGGTGTCGCCGGCGGCAGAGCCCCGGGCGCGGCCGGGGAACCGCGCGGCTCGTCCTTCTCTCACCCGGAGAAGGCTCCGCCGAGGAGAGATGGCCGCGCCGGCCGAAGGACGCGGCTGCCCGCCGGCCCCGCCGCCCCGGGGTCNGGTTGCCATGGCAACTGAGTGAGGCAGGCAGCGAGGCCGCCGCGGCCCCAGCCGCCTCCGCTCCGCAGCGTGTGGGCGAGCAGGCAGCGG